>JAGFZM010000514.1:58575-78652 GCA_017657215.1 Limnothrissa miodon | reverse complement strand
AGAGTGATAGGGAAGGGATGATACAGGACAGAAGAGAAAGAATGATATGGAAGGGATGATACAGGACAGAAGAGAAAGAATGATAGAGAAGGGATGGTACAAGACAGAAGAGAAAGAATGATAGAGAAGGGATGGTACAGGACAGAAGAGAAAGAATGATAGAGAAGGGATGGTACAGGACAGAAGAGAAAGAATGATAGAGAAGGGATGGTACAGGACAGAAGAGAAAGAATGATAGAGAAGGGATGTTACAGGACAGAAGAGAAAGAATGATAGAGAAGGGATGTTACATGCCAGTCTGTCTAGGGGTGAAGACACAGTAACAAAGAGAGAGACGGTGAATCTCTCCCAAAGATATCGACGGATACCAAACTAAGTTTTTAAAGTTTTGAAGTATTTATTAAGAAAAATAGGTAACATAAAAAGTAGACAAAAAAAAGACTGTAATAAGGGCTTAACAAAAGAAAGTACAAAACGGACAAAAGTAAAGCAAAATGAACAAAGTCAAACAGTAAAGAAACTAGGCCCAAACAAAGAAAAACGCCAAGGCCATGCCAGCCTCTCACACCGGGACATAACAAGGGATGATACAAGAGAGGAGAGAAAGAATGGCAAGGAAGGGCTGGTAAAGAGGAGAAAGAGAATGGCGGAGAAGGGGTGAAAGGAGAGAGGACAAAGAATGACAGAAAATGGCTGAGACAGAGAATGACAGTGAAGGGGTAGCAGTGGCGGTTCTACACTGAATTGCGCCCCGGGCGAGACTACCTCCTTTTATCTTTTGCCTGTTTCATCTAATTTTTATTTTTTTTCCAAAATTGGGCACCTGATAGCTTTGGCCTTTTTCTCCATTGCTGTGTTTACACCTAATCGAGAATCAACAGATTTCCCATCCGCTAACGCCGTCACTCACGACCCTAAGTCAAGACTAAACCAATTCACCTCCACATCATAATTGTTTTTTATTTGGCCTACCTATTTTTATTAGCAATTTCACACAAATAAATAAATAAAAGGGGCTAGCCTACTTGGGCCTATTGGTCTGTGTTTTTAAGTTTTTCTCTCTTTTTTTCTATATGTTGAATTAAATGTCCGTTATTTGTAATAAGGTCAGGTGTCACTGACATAGTTTAGCCCACCTTCTTGTCCGCTTCATTTGGGAGAGGTGAACTGTAGCCTACTCTGCGCCCCCATTTCCTCTCAGCTTCTGTGCGGCTGCTTCAGCAGCAGGCAGGGGCGGCACAGGTCATATACAACAGAAAACCGCTTCGCGGCACAGGTTTTTTTCTCCCCTCCAAGTTCGTGTGCCGCCCCCAACGTAATGCCGCCCTGGGTGGCTGCCCCTTTCGCCCATGCCTAAAACCGCCACTGAGGGGTAGATATATAGATTATGTTGGTTTATTCGCTGTGTTCTGGCAACTGCAGAATGTGCCATCTCTCTTCCTCTCCTTCCCTCTCTTCTGTTCACTTTTTTATTCCTTATTCCTTTCACTCTTTTTTTTCCCAACCTCACAGTTTCTGTCTCTCTCATAATTTGTCTTTCCTTCTCCACTCCCCTCTCTTTCCTCCACCCCCTCCACCCACTATCGCCCTTCCATCTGACTTACAATGTATGTGTGTAGGTATGCTCTCTCTCTCTCTCTCTCTCTCTCTCTCTCTCTCTCTCTCTCTCTCTTTAATGGTGTCCTCGGTGGGAGTGTTTAACCAGCGTTGTTCTGTGCTCTGCGGTACAGTGGAGTCAGAAGCTCATCACTTTTCCCATCAGAGGGAACACAGAGCTCCATTATGGTCAGCCCTTTCATACGGAGGGGGTGGGAGGGGGTTGTGTGTGTGTGTGTGTGTGTGTGTGTGCACAAAACTCCAGCCAGAACAGCCAGGGAGCTCCGACATAAATTGCTCGGTGGCAGCTGGCTTTCAGTGGTCCTCATGCTACTTAACCAGAATTTCCCAGTTAGCGCTATTCCACTGGCTTCTATCCAGTTTGGCACCCAATCGTTGCAAGGTCTGACTTTTGATGGGGGCCTGTCAGAGGGCCCTGTGGTTCATGTTATGACAAAGAGGTGGCCGGGTGCAGATGTCTGAAATGTCCATACTAAATAGAAGGGCTTTGGAATGACACGTTGTCTGTGCTCTAGTGCACAGTCCCAAACTTAAATTTTTTTCCTCTCCTTAGCTGTCTCTTCTTTTTTCTTGACTGTCGTGTGTCCAAAATAGCTCTCTCTCTCTCTCTCTCTCTTTCTTTCTCTCTCTCTCTCTCTCTCTCTCTCTCTATCTATATCTATATCTCTTCTCTGTAGGCCTATACTGTAGTTCTCACTGCTTTCTCCAGTTCCCACTAACGAAGGCAGGTGCATCCAACCCAGTTCTCTCACTAAAATAAGCCAACGACAAGCACCAGCTGTCCCTTTGATCACTCCATGCAGCCCCCTAGGTGCCCTGATGTGTTAGTGCTTTGTTTGTCTGTTTGTTTTTGTTTATTTGTGTTCTTATCGACCCATCCTCCATGCCTCAGAGCATGCGGGTGAACAATAAAAACTAAAAGGAAAATAAAAATATGTTGATTACAGCTTTTTGTAGTTTACTTTCCCGGAGACAGTGGCTTTGTGGGTTTGCAATTACATATTATGTCTCTTGAGGCACACTCAGCTTTAAGCTCTTTTTGCAGTCTCTCTAAAGTACTCGCTGCCCTTCTCTATTCCTCTGAGCCTCCTGTCAGTTCTCAGTGGAGCAGTTGTCTGAATGTGTGTGTGTGTGTGTGTGTGTGTGTATGTGTGTGTGTGTGTGTGTGGGGTGTGTGTGTGGGGGGGGGAGGGGGGCTCCAGCTCCAGCTCTGATCAGACAGACTACAGCCTCCCCATGTCTATTACATGTAACATGGCACTCAGCTGTCACTTACAACACACACAGACATGCGCACACACACACACAAACACACACAGACGCGCACACACACGCACACACAGACAGACAGACACACACACACACACACACACACATACACACATACATACATACATACGCAGACAGACAGAACAAAAGAGCAAGGTCATAGTGTTGTACTTCTCCATCATCCTCAGACAGAATAGAAACAGACTGAGAGAGAAAAGGTCAGAGGCCCAAAGACTTTCAAAGGCCTTTTAAAATATCATCACACTGAAGTCAGAAGCTTTAAGTTAGAGGCGTTGGAGACATTGAAGGGGCATTTTTTTCTTTTTTCTTTTGTTTAGCCACATCTCCTACAACTATTCTGAAAGTTTTCATATGACATCATAAGGATTTATTGGCTGAATTCACATCGCCACACAGAACCCTTAAAAAGCTGAACTGGAATGGAACAGTTAATGGGGCTTTTTGCCAAGGGAGGACACAGGGTTTCAGCCAGAACGGAAGGAACAGAATCCTTTCATTGATGCTCCATTTCTCACTATAATTAGAGCAGACTGCTGTTTTTCTTTTGTTGTTAATGCTAGTTTCGTTCACCACATTTCCTTCACATATCTCTTCGGTCTTTCATTCTTCTACTCGCTCTCTCTCTTTCTCTTTCCATCCCTCTCTTCATCTCACACTCTCTCTCTCTCTTTTTCTCTGCCTGTCTTTTTTCTCTGCCTCTCTTTTTTCTCTCCCATGCACACCAAGCTCGCTCACAAAGCTTGCTGATTCTTTTGTCGGATTTAAAACCCCTCTTCTTTCCGTACCACTCTGTCCCTCGTTTCCTGTACTTCTCACGGATCTTCTCCTGCGCTCCCGGCGTGGGTGGGTGCACACGCGCGTGTTCCCCTCCTCCGAGATGGAGGAGGAGGGATGAACAAATAGGCTGTCCACATAGCCGACAACTCCATCAACCATCATTAGCCGGCGCTCCCTCCCTGTGCGGATTCTCCTGATGCGGCGTGAGGGATGGAGGCTGCCAGTGGTCACGCTGGTCCTAATGAAGGACCAGGCCCTGTTGGGCACCCGGAGGAAGGGAGGAAAGGATAGGATAAAAAAACGCCTGACTCCGGGCGAGCGAGTGGCCATTGTCCCATTGCTGTATACCGTCTGATGCTTAAGTACCCAGCATAGTCTGTACAGCCAGCTCACGGATGTTTCCGGAGCGTGCACAGTCAGTTAGTGGTACCCTACAGTGACAGTGATGCTCCAGACACTTCAAACAGACATTTCTGTTTGCTTTTCCTTTTCCTATCTGAATGTAGAGAATGGTGGCTTCCGTGCCAAAATGTATGACATCACCCAGCACCCGTTCTTCAAGAGGGGCATCGCTGTCCTCGTGCTTGCCCAGTCTGTGCTGCTCTCTGTCAAGGTGAGGCTCCTGACCACTGAAGCTAACTGTGCCAATAATAAGCATTTCATTACTTTGTTTAATCTCTCTCTCTCTCTCTCTCTCTCTCTCTCTCTCTCAATCTCTTCTGTGGGTCACAGTGGGATGTTGATGGTCCATTGACTTTCCCCCTGGCCACCATGTCGGTAGTCTTCACTTTAATATTTGTGCTGGAGGTAAGGTACCGATAAGTTCCCTGTGTCTCTCTTCTTAAAGTTACACACCCACTAGAGCACTCTCTCTCTCTCTCTCTCTCTCTCTCTCTCTCTCTTAGTTTGCTCACATTACAGCATAATGAGCCAGTGCTACAATACAGCAAGCCCCTTAAGACAGGTCATTCATTTGCCATTATCACTGCACAGGTGACCATGAAGTTTATAGCCATGTCCCCTGCCGGCTACTGGCAGAGCCGCAGAAACCGCTACGACCTTCTGGTCACCTCGCTTGGCCTCATCTGGATCGTCCTCCACTTCGCATTACGGGTGTGCCCTTTGGCCCATAATGGGATCTCTGTACTCACTAGCACTTTTGAATGATTCATGCTCATTGTTCCAAAGCGATGTAATATTAATGATCAGTCCTTTATGCCTCTTTATTTCCCTCCAGAACGAATACACCTACATGATGGGGGCATGTGTGATAGTTCTCAGGTTCTTCACCATCTGTGGGAAGCATGTGAGTATGCGGACGTTGGCACGCATGACGTGACACTACATGACTACTAACGTGAAAGCTGATTTTTAACAGTCAGCACATTTCTGAGTTACGTTCTGATCCACTAGCATGCGACTAGATGCGAGCTCCTCCTAATCGCGCCGCTACCTTCTGGGGAGACGCTTTCCGTTAGTAGATGGGCGGGCAGGTAGTAAACACTACCAACGAATCAAAATGTTTCCCACTTCGATTTAGAAATTTCACTCACGTCTACAAAATAGTTTTCTAGTTGAGCAGCCTTTTAGTCATAATGACAGTGGGAGCAGTTATATTAAAAGACATAAAAATACGTTAACACATCAAATAGCAACCAGAAAGTTTTGCTTGTGGTTGTACGTCATGATGGACCGCCCTGCGTTGTTGCTCTGATTGGATATTTGTGTCGCGATAAACGCTTTCATTTGCATAAAGTTGGGCACTACTCAACTTTTTGTCGCGCCGGAGCCAGAGATTGCGTTGCATTGCCTACCCAGAATGCTTTGCGGAAGCAGTTAGTCGCGTTCCATAGAGATGAATGGGGTGCAGTGTTGTGTCGTGTCGCGCCAAATACCGTGCTAGTGGATCGCCGGCGTTAGACTGTGCTGATAGCTGTGTGTAGGGAATAGTTGTGTGTGGCCACCAGGCTTGGAAGTAGAGGAAATGTAATGTTTGACTACTCATAACCTTATTGAACAATCAATCTACTAAAGGGTTTGCTATTAGAGCCCAGTCCTGGTAGTGACTATTCATCACCATCTCGAATAGCCGTTTTAAAGCAGGAAGTGGTCATGGAAGCAGGAAGTGGTCATAGGTGTTTCCTGTTGGCTTCCCAGGTGACGCTGAAGATGCTGCTGCTGACTGTGGTGGTGAGCATGTATAAGAGCTTCTTCATCATCGTGGGCATGTTCCTGCTGCTGCTCTGCTACGCCTTCGCCGGGGTCGTGCTTTTCGGTACAGTCAAGTATGGAGAGAACATCAACAGGTGTGTGTGTCTGCACAGTGTGTGTGTGTGTGTGTTTGTGTTTGTGTCCTATGTGTCATTAGCATCTAAGATATTCACAAATATGTTTCTGTGGGGTTTGTTGGAACAGGGTAGGCAGAGATTGCTACATCTGGTGTGTGTGTGTGTGTGTGTGTGTGTGTGTGTGTGTGTGTGAGACAGTGGTTTAGTTGTTCAGTGAGTGTCACCACAGCGGAGTTGGAGATGACAGTCAGTATAACAGTGTATTACCAACAAAATTCAATTCAATTTTATTTATATAGCATATTTTTACAAAAGGCATGTCTCAAAGCACTTAACACAAGAGGCCCAATGAGCAACAGGGGCAAGGGCGTTTTTTGTTTTTACTTGTTATGGTAAAGGAAGAAACCTTGGGCAGTTCCGACAGCTCAAGGGGCTAGCCCAACTGCCTAGGGCAGGTTTTCAGTCTCTCAGATGATGATTAGTCCACTATTATTCCATTAGGTACACATTATAAGAAAATTGTGGTATAAATAAAGTAATATAGGAGTCCCATTATCGTAATATATAGTAATGTAGGAGTCCCAATAGGCTCCTCAGAAATGTGCTAAAGTGCTAAGTGCTAAATCCCAGAGGTGTGATTCTCTTTGTTCTGTTTTTTGTCCTTAATGCACCCAGTGGTCCAGGGCATTGATTCTCTCTCTCTCTCTCTCTCTCTCTCTCTCTCTCATATGTGCGCTCTCTCTCCTCCTTGCTTCTCGTGTGTCAGGCACGCCAACTTCTCCACGGCAGGCAAAGCCATCACGGTCCTCTTCCGCATTGTCACCGGAGAGGACTGGAACAAGATCATGCACGACTGCATGGTGAGGCTGAGAGCCCTTCACAGTAGCCCAGGCACTCACTCACTCACTGAGCACACACTCACTCTCCCATGCCACATCAGTTAGAGAAGCAGAGCAGGGAAGAGATCAGCCACTAATGTTGATCCCTCCATTTGGAAAACGCTTATGACAATGCAAACATTTTTTATAAAATACTTGTCTAAAGTACTTGGAGAATTCAGAACTTTTTTCACTTTTAAATGTTTATACGTTGTCTGTAGACAAAGCAAAGAAAAAAAAGAACTCTTCGTTCCAGGAGGACAAAGAAGCTATTGTTCAAATGAAAATGAAAATGATGCAGTGATTTGAAATTGTCTGTATGCAATATTTATCTTTGTTCAATGTGTCTGTCTGGAAGAGCAGAACACTCTGTTCCGAGAACCCATCTGTTGAGTTTGTCTGTGCGTCTTTGTCATTCTGTGTGTGTGTGTGTGTGTGTGTGTGTGTCTAATCCTGTCCATTCCCTCTCTCAGGTGCAGCCCCCGTTCTGTACGCCAGATAGCCTGCGCTACTGGGAGACAGACTGTGGGAACTACGCCGGCGCCCTCATCTACTTCTGCTCCTTCTATGTCATCATCGCCTACATCATGCTCAACCTGCTCGTGGGTAAGGACGCTCTGGCATCTCACTCACTCACTCACTCTTGTCCCTGTCTCAGGGAGACCACACCTGGGCAGTTACGGGAAGCGTTTCATCTCATAAAAATACAGTGTCATAAAAAGACTTCTTTCCCCCTGCACGTCTGGTGCAGTCCCATTAAAGGTGCTCTATGAGATTTTTCTCTCAAATCGTAGGCGTCTAGCTTCCTGCCCCCTGAATACACTAGGAAGAAAACCCGGGCGAGAAAGACAACACAGGGGCTGTAATACTCAACAAAAGTCAACAATACTCAACAGGGGATCTGAACTTAAACATAACAAACAATGGCAATCCAATCAGCAACCAGATGGGGTGGGAGTTCATGAGCGTCATGACCATCTTGTTGTCATTTGCGCTAAAATCCTGCAACATCTCATCCCAGCACCTTTAAGGGGACAGTGTGGCTGTCATAGTTTGAGTATGAGTGCTACTCCCAGTGAAGGGGTGGCTATTAGTATTCTGTGCAAACAGTGTGCTCTAACTCCAGTTCCAGTGCAGGAAGGGCAGGAGTAGATTGCTATTCAGGGGAGTGTTAGAACTGATTTGGGGATTTGGGAGAGAACCAGAAGCACCTAAGGAAGAAAGTATATGCGTGTGTGTGTGAGTGTGGGGGGGGGGGGAGGGGGGTGTGGCAGCGTTTGCGCACTTTGCTGGTTGTGGGTGGGGGGGTGTGTTTATTTGTGCACTCATCCTTGCATGTGTGTGTGTGTGTGTGTGTGTGTGTGTGTGTGTGTGTGTGTGTGTGCGCGTGTGTGTAGAAGCACCAACCATATCAGAGTAACTCACCGAGTGTCTGCTCTGTTGTAAACTGCTGGAAGTTGTCAGAGCTCCAGCCGACTCCTTCTGTTCCTAAGTGTCTCCCTTTGATCCCCCCTGCCTGCAGCCATCATCGTGGAGAACTTCTCTCTGTTCTACTCCACCGAGGAGGATCAGCTACTGAGCTACAACGACCTACGCCACTTCCAGATCATCTGGAACATGGTGGATGACAAGAGGGAGGTGAGGGGATGTGTGTAGATTGGAATGTATACAGTGAAGGGTAGACTCAAAGAAAAGTTGCCTCCGCAGTCCTGCAATTCAGTCTGGTGCATCGACAGGAGAGGACTCATTTAAAGTAAAGGAGATGTTCAGCGGCGCAACTCAGATATGAAGTTATAACCTTTTATTTTACTTTAGTGCGGCATACGTTGAAACGTTAGTCCATTATGTTGGCAAATAAAAAGTTCTAACTTAATTTCTCCTTTGCTACCTACACAATTCAAGTCTACTGTATAATCCTAATTCCTGTTTTAATTTATTGACCAATATCAAGTAGATGATTCTCTCACATTTTTTACTGGATGTATTTTCCACTAAATACTAATATAGGTAGGCATGACAGGATTGTTGACATTTTTCAAAAACAACTACCATTTATCTTTCAGTCCACAACAGTATACACAAACTATGTGGTTAAACCCCAGATATTTACTTTGCATCATGACATGTTTTTGTAATTCCTGCTGTGAATGCAGCTACACCTAATATTACCATCACTAACAAGAGCAGTGTCGCCATTATTCAAGTAGGCAGTTGTTTTAATCTCTTTTGGCAAGAAAGCTACCTGCTGGGGAAATATCTGCCTTGTGCAACAAATCAGTGATCTTGGCTACAACTGTTAGAGTCTGGTGTTTGGCAGCCTAGGCCTTGTACATAAATTGGTTACAGGGGGGCTCAAGATAGTTGGCTTCTCAGATGCAGGAACAAAACAGTATTGTGTGTGTCCATAATATCTACGCTTACTATGACTGATTCATGTCTGAGTAACTGTTGTGACTGTGAAGATATGTGCAAATTTATTCAGAATTGTGGACACAAATGAATACGTATTTGTGCATGTGTGTGTTGTGTATGTGTGTGTGGCAATCATACCAGGCAACAGACAAAATTAGGAGTTTGTTTAAATCAGTAGGTCACTAATCACAGAGCAGGTGTAGCCAGTGCTGAAGTCAACTGTCAAATGGCTGAGAGAAGTATGTGAGAGATAAATAGGGTCTTATCAGCTGCTTTTCCTCTCTCTCTCCCTCTCTCCTACTCTTCTCTCTCTCTCTCTCTCTCTCTCCCTCTCTCCTACTCTCTCTCTCCTACTCTCTCTCTCTGTCTGTCTCTCTCTCTCTCTCTCTCTCACTCTCTCTCAGGGAGTGATCCCCACGTCGCGGGTGAAGTTCCTGCTGCGTCTGCTGAGGGGCAGGCTGGAGGTGGACCTGGACAAGGACAAGCTGCTGTTTAAGCACATGTGCTACGAGATGGAGCGCCTGCACAACGGAGGGGACGTCACCTTCCACGACGTGCTCAGGTAGCTCACATGGAACGCACACCGGGGTCACGGGATTCACTGACAAAGCTCATGTTCAGTTCACACACTCTTCACTACTGGCCAAAGTAGACTTGGGTTCATTTTCATCTTTGTGTATGCGCTCACATTTGGGGCAATTTACTACTCTATTGTCTCAGTTCTCCCTCTGTATGCGATCATTAAGTCATTAGGGATTGTTAGGGGTTTGACTTTGCTATGTTCAGGCCTGGTAGTAAGATTTCATAGTTCTTTCTTTCATGCCTTCTGTCTTGCCTTCCTCACCCACCCATCCGTGTGCTTCTCTTGAATGTGTCACCTCTTCATCCACTTAGTCTTATTCTCACACAGCAGTGGCTTGTGTTTATAGCTTATAGTGCATATGCATACATTAGAAGCAGGGGGTCAAACACACAGTAAAGTAAATTAAATCTCTTTTTATCTAGAGGGAGGAAAAACAAAGGAAAAGTCAGCCCTTAACAGATATTAACTTAGACTATGCATATAAAGTCTCATCTGCAAAATATTTGGTGTAATGACATTTTTTTTTTCACCAGAGCAAAGAGAATCGCCTCAACTCATCAGTGTTAGATGCATGTAGAGGACTACGGTCCTCATGGAGACCAGTCACAGTGGGACGCTGATAAAAGCCCCAGTCTTGCTATGCGTCTCATCTGGATAAATTCTACTATTTCAATTTTAACCACAGTGCAGCTACTGAGGGTTACAACAAGCAGTTTTGAAAATGTCATCCATCCTGACAAGACTTCAGGAGAACCTTTTTCTCTTGAGAAACAAGAATGGTTAATGCACTTCTACCTCTCAAGGGTGTTTTTACACTTCAGCCCCCTGAACTTGGATTAATGGCTTTTTGTGCCTTTCTTAACAGGATACAGGATCCCTTTAAAAGAGAACTACAGTTCTTTCTCCTGAGAACTTGGCAAACTAAAACACTGTCCTGCCATTTCTGTTCAGGAGCTGGTTATAACTAACACTAAACACTGTGGTGTGATGTTGTCAGCATGCTGTCGTACCGCTCGGTGGACATCCGTAAGAGCTTGCAGCTGGAGGAGCTGTTAGCCAGGGAGCAGCTGGAGTACACCATCGAAGAGGAGGTGGCCAAGCAGACCATACGCATGTGGCTCAAGAAGTGCCTCAAGCGCATCCGGGCTGTGAGTTATGCCCTACACACACAAATGCGCACACACACACACACACACACACACACACAGCAAACATTCTCAAATACAAACATAGTTTATAAATAATCTCACAGTACAGACTTGCAAATGCTACTTGATGAACATTGATGCCACTCTCAAATGTTCCATTGATCAAGCTACAGTAAATACAAATCCACAGTTCTAAAGTATGTTTTTTTTTTGTGTGTGTGTGTGTGTGGTGTTGCGACCGTCCTGTCCTCACAGAAACAGCAGCAGTCGTGCAGTATCATTGACAGCCTGCGAGATGGCCAGCAGCACCTGCGCCAGTTCTTCCCTCCGAGCATCGAGACCACACTGCCCAGCGAGGAGGTTAACACCAACAACCAGGAAAACAACCCCACCCAGCCCGAGGTGCGTCCATACTCGGCCCATCTCACGCATGGAACCATAATTATAGATAACTGCAACTACTCTAGAATATTCCATCCACGCTGACTTACAGTTACAGTACTTAGATATATAGTGTTCATTATGGTTACAGTTATCTCTCTTTGTATGAACGTCCCTTTACACTACAAATGCTGGAGGAAAAGCCCCACAGCATAGCAGAGCGCTGTCAGTCTAGCCTACAACAGCATTGAATACTACTGTACATTCAAGCACAAACAATTCTCATTAGAGTGGGGCTGTGTCAGGGTCTCAGAGTCAGTATTATAATAATGTCCACAAATTGCATTTTAGAGAAGGCTACAACCATGTCTTCATATAAGGTAAGTATTCATATAAGGACCATATTGAAATAGTAGCCACCTCTTTTACAGAAGTTGTAGCATGAATAAGTCTATAAAGACATATATATCTTTCATTATTCATGTAAGGACCATATTGAATTTGGACATATATACCAGTCCTATAGCAGAACTTATTCGTATGGGTTTAGTGTGCTTTCTATTCTTGATGAGTTGGTGGTCTGTGGTCTGGATTCAGTTAGCACTTAAATCAGGTACATAAAACTCACCAGCTTGTTTAGGTTCTGTGTGTCTAAGTGGGTTGATCCCAGTCCAGTGCGATATGTCGTATCAACACTGTTTCCTGTGTGTGCTGTGTCACTGCCTCCGGGTGCCTCTGTGTTCCTGTGCATGGCCCGGATTGGCCCAGCAGAACAGCGGACTGCAGACGCTGCTCAGCCCCACGCTGTCGGACCGCAACGGTTACCGGCAGGACTCGTCCGACCTGACGCGGCCCCAGAGGAAGCTGGGACAGTGGCGTCTGTCTGCAGGTGAGCTCAACCACTGCAACTACAACCTCGACATCACTTACTGCTTGCTTCAGTGTGTGGACAATATTAAAATGGTGGAAAATATTAATATACAAAAATAATGATTTTATGTAATTATGTAATTTAAAACTTAAAGAATTTTATTATGCAATTTAAAAGTTAAAGAATTCGATTATACTGAAGGAGAATTGATCTATCTTCAACCTGTACTCCCCACAAGCCACTTGCTTCCTCAAATCCTGCTGAGCTATTAGTCCTGGGTACTATCCTCTTCCATCAACCCCTCTCTCCTCTCTTTCCTCTTCTCTCCTTGTTTCCCTCCCTCAAAAAACACCACTCTACCACTTCCCTACTCTACTCACTCACTTCCTCCACTCTTTTCCGTTTTGCCCCTCTGCTCCTCTGCCATTGCATCTCCTCTCCTCTCCTCTCCTCTATTCTCCTTCCTCCAATCCCTATTGTCCTCTCTCCTCCTCCTCATCACTGTTTGTCTTCCCTGTTCTACTCCTCCCTCTATTCCTCTCATTCTCCCCTGTCCACCTTTTCCCCTTCCAACCTTCACATTTCTTCTCCTGTCTGCTTGTCTCCTCTCCCCTCCCCCTCTTCTCCCCTTCCACTCTGCAGGCCGCACCAGCATGAGGTCCATGACCATAAAGATGAACCCTGTGAGTGACCAGGCCTCCTCAGGGTCAGAGGTCAAGAAGTGGTGGACACGCCAGCTAACGGTAGAGAGCGACGAGAGCGGAGACGACCTGATCGACTGAGAAGAGGGGAGCGTCAAAAGCACCACGCCCGTGACTGACAGCTCCCAGACACACACAGACGACGCTCAGGTCAATCATCAAAGCTGCCACCTTTCAAAGACATATCCAGCCGTGGGATAAGAGATTGACTTGGCCTGAATGCACACACCCTCCATCCACCTCCCCTCCCCCCCCCACCCCCACACACACACACACACACACACACACACATGCAGTATCAGTTCATTCTGTCGCATAGTGTTATCTACCTGTGGAACTTCGTTGCACTGTGTCAGTTAGACTGGATCATTTGTAAGTATTCTCATAATTTATAACTTAGTTTAGCAGGCATGGCGTTGGCAGTTGGATGTAGAAGCGTTTAATGGATATTCAGAGCCCGCTGTATGGGGCAGCCATGAGTCCTGCTGCAAGGGTATTTTCTTGAGAGGTCACTGCTGCTAGTAGAGGGGACAGGTCCTCAGGGAGTCTATGGGCTCAGTGGCAATGGTCCAATACACAAAGGTAGCTGCTAGAGGAAACTCATTAGATTAGTCATTATTAAAGCCATACAGCACTTCAGACCGTTTTCTGTGTGTGTGTGTGTGTGTGTGTGTGTGTGTGTGTCTGGGTTTGTGTGTGTGTGTGTGTGTGTGCGTGTGTGTGTGTATGAGTGTGTGTATGTGATTTTGTTTTCATGTTGTGCCAAAATATCTTGCTACTGTAAATCTTGTGTCTTTCTGTGTGTACGTTTGATACTTCATGGAGTATATTATTCAGAAAGCTGTCTGTTAAAGTTTAAAAACTGGCTACGACATGAATGTAAAAGAATTATATATGTATGTGTGGTTGTGAAATGTCCTATATACATTGAAAAGGATATATTTTATAAATAACCTCTATTGAAATCAAACTTTATTAGTATTATTTGATTTTAAATAAAGGCTTTACAGATGCTAAAAAAATACATGTGTGTTTGCCTTTGTGAATGCTCTGCATTGGTGCAGTACATTTTCTATATAATCTAGAACTTCATAAATGAAACTAGAGTAATGTCAAGAAAAGAAAATTAAAACAGAACAATAAATATTTATTATTTTGACATTTTTCCACAAGTAAAACTGTATCACAAACACAGCATGTGGTCAGGGCTTATTTCTGAAACAGCTTTTAAATGTCGATAAAAAGGTAAACAGAAAGTGGGTAGCTGATGTTGGCTGGGTGAACTGAGAGAAACTGCTGTCCATTACAAAGGTCTTTAGGGCGAGTAAAGCTTCAGCATGGCAGAGCACACCAATTTGACTAGAGTGTAATTAGAGGTAGTTTAATTTCTATAATGCCATATTATTAGCCTGGATCGTAGCCTGGTTTAGAAGAAAATTTGCATTGTAGATGATGTAGATGTGGTGTCTCTATATCACTTTGAAAAGTTCCAGAATGTTGGCATGGATAGTAACGTTTTTCTTCCTTCTCTGAGAATTTGGCAGCGAGCAACGCGACATTACTGAACCATTAAAAGACTTCATCTCCCATGAGATTAAGTCCACAGTTCCATGGGCATCATGCCCTCTTTGGAGTTGATGGAGGGGAAGAGGTTTTCCTCGGACAGGAAGTAGAAGGGGAACTGCACCAGGAAGCCTCGCACCTTGCGGAGCTCATCACAGGCCTGCTGCGGGTCCTCGAGGGCCAGGCAGGGCCGAGACATGTACTCCCGCAGGATCTTATAGCTCAGCACTGCATCAGTGGGTAGGCACCGGAACACCTGGGTACACACACACACACACACACACACACACACACACAAGCATAGATATACAGTTACATTTACATTATCCTGTGTGGTGATGCTCTCTGATCAACTAATAGGTGTTTTATTTGCAGGTTCCATTTGTGGAACCATTTGTGTGTGTGTGTGTGGGGGGGGGGGGGGGGGTGGAGGTACTTGCCTTGTCATATACACTGGCATTCTTTGCTGCTGTCACCATCCATATCTCCTTATAGAACCTGTCGCAGACGGGGTCGCTGATATCCACTGTGTAATCTCCCAGCAGCCCCAGCACCAGCCTGACCAGGATCAGACCAGGGGGAGAAGGAGGATCAAAGCACAACCAACCGGGAACGTTTCACAACTAGTATAGGACAAACATGCAGCCACACTTTCTATTATAGTACAGTCTTTTAGATTACATTACACTTGACTGTGTTTTGTATTTTATCGAAACATTTTTATATTCGGTACATATATCGAGTATGTTGTAAATAGTCTTCTAAGCCCAGAGGAGTTGTATGGCTACATGTATGTTAGGGCTGGGTGATTTGGCCTAAAATCAAAATCTCGATTAATTGAACATTTGAACTCGATTACGATTAATGAACAATTATTATATTCGATTATAGGTTCTGAATGTCGATTACGATTACTTTTCGATTAATTGCCCAGCCCCAATGTGTATTATGCGCAGCTGAAAGGAATGTAGCCCACCTGAAGCACTCCTCCCGGAGGGACAGGGCAAACTTGCCTGCCTGGTACACCTCTCCGTCCATGACAGATGGCTGGAACTCAGTGTCCTCCAGGGCTACGGCCATCTCGCTGTCTCGCTTTCCCACCATGCTTCGGTCGTTGATGTTGGCCGAGCCTACTCTGGGTGACACACACACACACACGCACACACACACACACACACACATGCACAAACACACACAGCTCAGACAGAATACATTAACTACCTCTCACATTCAGCACTGACAACCATGTGGCTACTGCCTCTGCAGTGCTTATTCCAAAATCACTGAATCTAAGTAGAGAGCCACGGCGGTGGAGGGGTGATTGGGTTTTATTGACACCTGAAAGAGGCAGCTGCCGTTTCACGGGGCTTCCGGAAACATCTGCAGACGTTTATGGGATCTGGCACCCATAGGCCACAGCACCATCACTAGTGCAACAGTGCCATCTACTGGACAGACCAGGAAATACCATCTCATTATTCCAGCGAATATATTTAGAGGAATAGCAAGCCCTTAGTGATGCCTATTAACTATGATTGGCCCAATGGGCTGTATTTCACAATAGCTTTCTGTCTGGTTGTGTGCCATTGTGTGGGCGGAAGAAAGAGAATACTTACTAGGCACTAACCGTAAATTACTTGGCCTACTACAGGATGGATTGTGTGTATGTGTGTGTATGTGTGTGTGTGTGTGTGTGTAAGAAAGCAGATGGAGCTGTTGTGCACTGACCTATGATGACAGTGCAGTCGTCCACGATCATGAGCTTGCTGTGCACATAGATCAGCTCAGTGACCAACCTGCCGTCCAGGTCAGCGTGGGTGCGAAGGCCGCAGAAGGAGATGTAGTTGATCCAGCAGTCAGACACTGCAAACACACACACACACACACTCACACACACGAAAAAATGAGGACACGCAACAAACACCTGCATACATTGACAGGCACATAGACGCACGCACACGTACGGTACACACATGCACACACACGTAAGTGCCCAAACAGACACATAGAGTACATGCAGTGTGTCTGTCCATCCCTGTGGGATCCATCTTAAAGACAACGTCCATAAACACACCACACATCATCGTTTCAGCACTGTTGCTGTCATCTTCTGTAATTCAAACAATGGCCCTCAATTAACAGCGGACAGAAGCCCTGTGTTTCATAATGATGGCCTGTCCTCCGTCCCTACAGGCATTATTGTTGTGGGACACACAGTGTGTGTGTGAGAGGAGAGGGCTGAGCTGTGGGCCTCTGGAGTTTATTCCAGCTGAGGGAGCATGTGAGAAACACACACACACACACACACACACACACACACAATCAGGATAATGAACCTGAGAGGAACACAATGGGCGCGGGTGAATGGTGCGATGGGCGTTGGGCCGCTGGGGTGTCCACTTACTCACGCGTTTGAGTCTCTCCATGATGGAGTGCTCGCCGCGGCACATGGTCCTGCAGAGGGGCACAAACAGAGTGGGATCATTTCTGCCACCAAAGGGGCCTCTTTGTCTTTCTCTCTCAATGACTCACTCTATCTCTCTTTCTCTCATTTACTTTTCTCTCTCTCTTTCCCCCAATAGCTCTAGCTTTTGTTTTTCTGCTACCATGTGCCTAAATCCCCACCTTCACTTTCCCACACCTCACACACACACACACACACACACTTTGCATCCCCTGGACTGATTTAGTAGTCCATACAGAGCCTCGGTCTCTGCATGTTTTTCTTCTTTTTCTCTTCTGTATCATCTCCTCTTTTCTTTCTCTCCTCTTTCCTGTTGACTGCACCAGTGGAGACCTGTTGTCTCAGTGCTTCAGCCCTATTGTAATATATCTTTCTCTCTCTCTCTCTCTCTCTCTCTCTCTCTCTCCCTCTCACTCTCTCTATCTCTCCCCCTGTGCCTCTCTCTGTGCCTCTCTCTGTGTTTCGCGTGTCCAGCTCTGTATTTTTGCGGGGGCCTTAATTGAGGCAATTTGGTAATTAGAGCGGAGTGTGTATGCGCGGCTTGATTACCTGTAATTAAAGTACATGATTGCCTTGATGGCCTGGCCCCCCCCTGACGAGATGTCTCCCTCGAAGCCCGGCAGCAGCGGCATCACCACATACACCCGGAACCGCCGCTTCTCTCTTTACAACAGTACAAACACACACACACACACACACACACACACACACACATACGTACACATGGATGTGCACGCACACACAAACAAATGCACACACAAACACACACACACACGTTTGAATAAAGGCTGGCATGGACAAACCACTTCCCATCTCTCAAACGGTATTTAACGCACATCATTCTCTTATAGCACCACCACACAAACACACACATGCACACTCTCACACACACAGGCTTGCAAGGATTATCCAACAAACTCAACACACACAAACACACACCAAAGGCATGGAGCTGCATCCCGTCTACTTGTCAAGCCCTTCCCATAGCACTCTGTACAAAAATAGAATAATACTGACAGCATAAAGCCTGAATACCCTCTTTAACTTTTAAAAAGTACTTTTATGCACGTAAAAACAATCTTGTCGCTATGTAGTAGCAAACAGTAGAAAAACACACATATGCATATACACAGGTGTGTCATAGACATAAATGGTAAACAGAAATATAATTTTCATGGCACAATATTATCTCCATGGTCCAAACAAGGACTTGTGAGTGTATTGCGAGTGTCTAAAACTGCACCTGTACGCCCGGAGGATTCTCTCTGTGAGGGCGTCTCCAATGCTGTTGTGAATGCTTTTGTCTGCGCAGCTGATGAAGAACTGGTTCTATTTGGAGAAAGTTGTTTACTCGACAATATGAACACAGAGTGTAAATAGGCATAGAATTAATGTAAACAAATACATTTGCATTTCCTCATATCTAGACATTCTGTACTAGGAACATACCACACTCATAGAAACAGCTGCCCTCTACAAATTATTACATGTATGTACATGTTTGTTTATTTGTCCAAAGTATTCCAAACACATGCTTCTAGTTCTTTCTGGTCTGATTATAGTTCTAGTTATTTTCAGAATGAACAGCATCAGTGAACAGATCCGCTGAGCCGTGGGCCCCTCACCTCAATGTAGATGAAGTGCTTGCTGTTCTGAATGGCTGAGATGTAGGCCAGGTGAATGGACTCCTCATGGACCTTGGTGCCGATGGACCACTGGCACACCGACCTCAGCACCTGTGAGTTCACCCCCAAATTGAAAAACAAACAAACAAACAAACAAAAACAGTGCAAACAGCAGAGGGTCTGTCTCTGCCGGACCAGGAGGGGGCAGTGTCAGCAGGGGGCTGGTGGGTGGTGGTGGGGGGAGGGTGGGGGGGGTGAGGTGTGAGGTGGGTTATTTACCTGCACGCTGGCCTGGGTGTGTCGGCCGCTGTGGGGGGGAGGCTGCGTGGGCCCCGACAGGGACTTGGGCATCAGGCACGGGTAGCAGGTGGCCCCTGAGCGCTTCTTCACCAACTGGCCAAAACAATTACGGAAAAAAACAGACAGACAGGGAGAAAAGGAGAGGGGGAGAGCAAAAGAACGAGTGAATGAGTGAGGTAGTGAGTGAGAGACAGGGACGGAGGGAGGGAGGCAGAGATATGTGATTAAAACCCGACACCCATGGCAGCCAGAGTGGCAGCGGCAGCAGCAGCAGCAGCAGTAGTAGGCTTTGTTAGCCCTGAGAAGTCTCACCTCTAGTGGATGTTAATTACTGCACAGAATAGCACAGCCGACCTGGCCTTCCTGGATGACCAATGACCCACAGACCCCCCCCCACACACACACACACACACACACAGCACACACACACACACCACCATGGCTCCACCCACCCATTCCCCATCTGAAATTGGTTTGCTTGTCTGGAAATGAATCCGAGATAAAACTCTTTGTCCTTGCGGGTCTGTTCAAACAGTGCGGCTGATTGCGCTTAAATGGCAGACATACAGGGCAAAGTCATTTTGGAGGTGGAAATCATAATCGCTATTGTAGCGACTGGACCCCACTAATTCCCGGGCTCCCCTTGACTGTGTCGAGCCTAACCCAACAACGCAGGCAGGGGGCAACATCCACCCCAACCCCATCCCATCTCACCCCACCGTGATTCCTTATTGCCATTTAATGTTCCCATAAGATAGGTATTGTTCCTGGAAGGGGTGGAGAGATGTGTGCGTATCTGTGAGTGTGTGTGTCGGGGTGTAGGGGTGTGTGTGTGTGGGGCGGGGGGGGGGGGGGGGGGGGGGGGGGGGGGCGGCTATGGTCTCCTCGCATATGGAAACAATGAGTGGCTAACGCCATAAAGGTTTATGAGAACGTTGGTGTAGCATTCCTAAAAAGGTATCTGAGTATTTGGACAGTGGGCAAGGCCTCGCTTCACTTACCCAGCCTCGTGTTTCCATCACTGTAAGATGACCTGATTCGGTGTCTGTGAAAATATTTTCATTAAAATAAACCCTCTGCTGGTTTTGGAAATCCGATTACCCCGGTCCCTGGTAGCCACCCCTGTATCCACCTCTCTCTCTCTCTCTCTCTCTCTCTCTCTCTCTCTCTCTCTCTCTC
>JAGFZM010000514.1:43234-58565 GCA_017657215.1 Limnothrissa miodon | reverse complement strand
CTCTCTCTCTCTCTCTCTCTCTCTCTCTCTCTCTCTCTCTCTCTCTCTCTCACTCTCTCCATCTTTCTCAATCTCCCTCTCATACTACACCCTCATAATGAAAAAGGCCACACCTGCAAATTAACAGCCTGTATTCCATGTCAACGTTCACCACAGGCTCTACAGTAATCCGGCGACCATGTTTTTAAACAGATGGTAACTAGTACAATAAAAGTATTGAATTATTTTAGCAGCAGGCTGCACAGGCAATTAACAACTGGCGTTATGTGTTGATTAAAATCCATTCATTCCCAATGAAGCGAGGTCCAATCTGTTGGCAGACATCCGAGTTGTTATCTCAGATGCCAGTGACCTTGATGTAGAGTCACGGGCCAATTTACCAAAAACACTACCCCGAAAAATGCACACGCACACACACACACATTTACAAACATACATGTACACACACTCATACACAAACTCACTTACAAACACAGACACACACACACACACATACTGTACAAACATACATGTACACACAAATACACACTAACACACACACAGACACACGCACACACACACACACCACTCAACAGAGCACTGTATGGCACTGGGATATTGCATATTAGCTTTCCCTTCATTTGTACGACTAGCACAAGGCATGAAGCCTGACCTAGTTTACACACAATAAAACAAGTTAGGAGAGAGCGCCTGGACCAGAGCCAGAGAACAGGACCCGTTTACGAGAGTGTATCGCTTCGCTCGCAACCGTTCAGTTCTCACTGAGATGTGTTACACTCCAGGTGAAAAAAAAACTGAGTTGGAACATATTGTATCTGGACCCAATCAAGCAAGCTAAATGGTTATGAAACATGTTAATACTGGACTTTTTTTCTAAAAGAGTCTTAGTAAAAAACTTGGCCATGTTCCAGAAGTGTCACATTCAGAAGTGTCTTCCATGCCTTAGCCTAATCCACCTGCCTTGCAGTGATAACAGTTAGCATTATTAATAAACAGTGACAGTGAACAAAAACATTTCATTCAGAACAGTTTCTCTTCCCCCTGCGTCTAAAGCTGTGAGAGTCTACAGTGAATAATAGCAGCAGCGGCAGCCATGTAATTGGCCTCTCAGTCTAGTCATTTTTCTGTGTATTTGGGCCGCCAAAAACGCCAACCAATCGTGCTTCAAATTGTTTCATATTCATAACGCTGATTGAGTTCCTTTTACTTTGAAACTGTGCCCCTCCGCATCCCCCACCCACCCAACACCCCTCCCCCCTGCTGCCCCCGCATCTTTGTTGTGTGATGAATACCTGAAAATGATAGAACCACCGTTTGCCTAATCAACAGTCAATTTTCCATATAAAACGAGCGTGCATTTCTCTCTCTGTCTCTCTCTCTCTCTCTGTCTCTCTCTCTCTCTTCATTCTCAACTGCAGAGAAAGAGAGAGAGAGAGAGAAAGAAAGAGAGAAAGAGATAGAGAGAAATTCTCATTTTCGCTCAAACACCTAATCAGGGCCATTCATCTGGCTTTTGTTTCCCGGCCTCCCCGTCCGCACACCTGGCTTCCTCCACTTTAATTATTCCGCAACAAGGAAACCTGTCTGATCTGCAGCCAAGCTTGAAATATGACTGGCACACTGGCAAAGGGGGGAAATCATATGGGCACAAACCAATTCAATTACAGAACAATTGGAGTAAAAAGGAGCCTAATTGCTTTAAAAGGGAGTGAAGGGAGAGAATGAGAAAGAGAGAGGGAGAGAGAGAAAGAGATAGAGCGAAGTGAAGTGAAGTGAAGTGAAGAAGGCATTGAGTACAAGACACAATTGCTAACTGCAGGGGGTGCTAGGCTCCAACTAATGAAGATCCTTTCAAGGCTTCCAAGAATTCTGACTCGAGCGAGGAACCAACCAACCAGCCAACAGAACAGAGCTGAACAGAACTGACTGCACAATTGAAATGAATAACAATATGGAATAAAAAACTATATCCAAAACTCCACTAAAATTTGTTCATATATAATACTGGATAAGGTGAAAAAAAAAAAAAAATATATATATATATATATATATATATATATATTTTTATTTTTTGTAGTGCTTGTGTCAATTCAAATCCATATTCAAAAAATGGAGTGAAAAGCTATATGCAAAATTGGGTTCGTCTCACCTTGGTGAAATTCCATCTCTGGATGAAATGCCTGGCGATGTCTCTGGCTGCCTTCCCATGCACCGCGACTCCAATATCGTGCCACGGCATACGAGGTGTTTTGTACCTGTCGATGAAGTCTGAGGAAATAAGCATACAAGCAATATGCAATATACCAGCAACAAAAATAACTCCAAGTTATCCCAGACACCCCTATTTACACACCACAGAGGACACTGTCTCAGCTCAGAAGAAAAAAAAAATAAAGCAAAAAAATGAAACAAAACAAAAAAAACCACACCCTTTATCTTTCTAGATATATATTATTCTAATTTTTTTTCCTGGAGCCACCTTTAACTCATGTGAAACAAAGCAAATGTTAGCTCATTGACATTGATAGGTGTGTCTGACTACAAATGCCAAACTGGCTTTGAAGGGATGAGAGAGTGACTTTAATCTTCGCCATTGACAGCGGGGCAAATATTTCCCTGTCTTGAAAGGACAGAGGGAGATGTTAATGTACATATCAGACGGCCCCTAGTGTCCCCCGCTGGGTGCCATACCTAGTCATTACTGGGAGAGAGGCTTATCCTCCCTGTGCATAGCCCACGACTGGAGACAAGCAAACTGAACATAACCTCTGCTGACTGTAAAATGAGGGGAGTTTGGGACAACTTTCTTTATGTTTTTGTTGTTTTGTTTTTGTTGTTTGTTAGTTTGTTTGTTTGCTTTGTTGGTTGTCAATGTGTGTGTATGTGTGGGGTGGAGGTGTGTGTATGTGTGACAGAGAAAAAGACAGTGACAGAGAGTGTGTGTTATGTGTCACAGCTCTCTATGTACATTTTCCATTGCCCTTAGATTGTTTTTTTTTATAAAAGGTGATAGAACATAGCAAAGGAAAAAAAAGAAAAAGCTTCTCCTGACAATACTGTTGTCTGGGTTGGTCTGTTTGGTTCTTGTTTGTTTACACAATTTTGTATTCACATGACCTAACTCTGCTCTGTAATCTTTGAGGCTGAGATATGAATCTGTGTCCTTCTGGGATATTGCAGATTATTCCATGCTTGACTTGAGTGTGCTTTGCCATTTTTGGAGGGATGCGGAAAAAAGCAGCGTTATCTCGTCTCCCTGCAAATGCTATACATATACTTTAGCTGTAATGTAAAATCATATGAAGGTGAGGCTCTACCATCAAACGGCTTGTTGAGTTTGACCCAGTCTTTGAGGATAAAGTTGCAATAGTCTTTGCCATGCCAGAATCTGGTTTCCCCAAACAACTCGTTATTGCTGATGTTGCTGATGTAACTCATTGAACTGGTCTCTGCAACACACAATTAAAAAGAGGAGGCAGACAGAAAAGAGGAAGAGGAAGGGGAGAGAGAGAGAAAGAGAGTGAGAGAGAGAGCGCACAAAATCAGAAAAGCAAAGTCAAACCATTAGCTCAGCAGAAACACTCTACTGCTAGACCAGAACAGAGACATTTGACAACAGAAGCAATAAAAGAAAAACAACATATTTCATCAGGGGCATGACTCCGTATGTGTATCTGTGTGTGTGTGTGTGTGTGTGTGTGTGTGTGTGTGTGTGTGTGTGTGTGTGTGTGTGTGTGTGTGTGTGTGTGTGTGTGTGTGGCTACCCGTGTGAGTGAGAGAGACAGATACCAAATGATGGTTTGTGTGTGTGTATGTCTCTGTGTGTCTGAATGTATGTGTCGACCAATGAATGATGTTTTGTGTGTGTGTGTGTGTATGTGTGTGATTGAAGGCAGAGCTGTCCTACCATGTGGCAGAGGAAGGGAGTGGGGCAGGCCGAGACCTAGGGAGCCCGACTCACTAGAGCGGAGAGACAGGCTCTTGCTGTACCAGTCTCTGGGAGGCACCGGCCTGGAGATCACGCCAGCCCTCACACTCACTGCCTCTACATCAACAACAACACACACACACACACACACACACAAACAACACAGACACACACACACACACACACACCCAGCACTTTATCTGCTCAGTCATTACAGCAACAGTTCTAGTATTTAACTGAAATAAAGAACAAAATAAAATTAACATCAGCATTACACCTGCCACATCATTACTAAAGACAGCATTATTATATTTCTTCATTATTTCTACAAGCATCTTATTAAAAAAAATAATTCAAGACAGTACATTTAAACACACCAGATAATGACACTGTCTTTAGCATAGAACAATAATTCAATATTATCCAATGCTCCTTTTACTATGAACATAAACTTGACCTTAACTCGTGCTTTCACTGACTGAGACTGCACATAAGTGTGTGTGTGTGTGTGTGTGTGTGTCTCACTGTTCTCCGGTGCCTCTGGGCCGCTCCTGTTGCTGGGCTCCTCTGAGGGGCCCCTCTGGAGACGGGTGGCTCCGCTGCCGCAAGGCACCCTCAGACTCAACTCCTCAGCCCCAGTGCCGGCCTCTCCTCCAGCCTCCTGCTCCCCGTCTGGCTCCCCTGCTCGTGGGTCAGCACAGGGGCCAGGGGTGGCCATGTCTCCCACCAGCACCAGGCCGTACCTCAGCTCCTCGTACCCCTCACCCAGGGTCCCTGAGGAGAGCTGTGGGCAGAAGACAGGCATTAGTCTGGGGAAGGGGTCAACCTGTGGAGCTGGAGCTGGAGCTGAAGGACACCCACACAAGCATCCCACAGTGGCCTAGTCCACAGGATGAATACAGCTACTGGTGCTATTCACTGCTTAGGTGATGTTTGTGTGTTAGACCAGCCAGGAGAGTGTTTACTTATGTTCATGTGTGTGTGTGTGTGTGTGTGTGTGTGTGTGTGTGCTAGATCTCTAGATATGTACCCCTTGAGGTTAGCTGCCACTTCATCATGTAAACACTAGAGCGCGCGCACACACACACACACACACACACTCACACACAAACACAAACAAACACACATGTATGTCATACGTGTCAAGATTAGTGTGATCCTGCTAATCACCAGTTCCAGCACTTTGACGTTAGAGTGGGTTTGTAGGTGGTGTGTGTGTGTGTGTGTCAGTATGTATGTGTGTGTCTGTGTGTGTGTGTGGGGGGTGATTCCAGCCTCTCATCTTCACCCAATGCTTGACAAATGGCAAGTGTCAGCGTCGTATTCTCCTGGTAGGCATAATTTTATTAAGTGCAAATATCACCGGGCTCCTTAGGAGACGCTTGCAAAGGTTAGAGCAACAGCTGTAACAGTTTCATGTATATTAGCTCAGCTCTTGGAGGCGACGAGGAGATGAAATGAGCGGCCCCTGCCCGGCGAGGCCCGGCTGATAGCTAGGGCTACTCAAGCATGGCATTGCCACTCGAGGAGCCTTAAGTAAATGCAATAAGGAGCCTTCATCGGGGTGCTCTGGAAATCATGTTTATTTAAAAGACCGGAGCCATACTTAATGACCCAGTGGTGGCTGGCTACAGCAGGCAGCGAGGGAGCGGGTGGATGGGTGGTGGGTGGTGGTTGAAGGAAGGTGGGCAGGCAGGGAGAGGGTCTCTGAGAGGCGGAGGTGGCGCTCAGTCTAAATCATTTCCCATTTAGTAGCTCTAGTAATTTGTTGACTCACTCATCCATGCAGACCCCTTTATGTTTAATGCAGCTCTCGAGGGGAGGGGGGGGGGGGGGGGGGGGGGGGGGGGGGGGGGTGAAAGACAGGAGGGGGAGGTAGAGAGGCCCGGTGAGGCTATGTGCTGCTCCTTGGTGTGTGTAAGTGTGTGTGTGTGTGTGTAAGACAAATGTGGTTTCCATCTTTTTATGTAAGTGTGTGTATGTGTGTGTGTGTGTGTGTCAGGGGGGCATATCAGCCAAAGGCCCTGCACCACAGCCCCAGATGCTCAATAATTGCAATCTTCCACAATAAGAAGGACCCATAGCATCTAAGAGTGGCCCCAAAATTGATCCATACATGCTTGAGAGCCTTAACCAATACGCAGTGCTTTCACTCTTGTGCTTGTTTAAATCTGTAAGCCAGGAGAGCCACTGGAACTACTACTAAGTCTAAAGGGTCTGTTGTTTATTTATACTGACAAGACCATTTGGATTGATTCTACATGCACAACGCATGGTAGGCATCCATTTCCATTGGCCACTTTTAGGTACTATTTATTATGTGAAATATAATGTTAAAAGTCACATTCATATTCCTGTGACAAAATTAAATTTTAAACGTTTCTGGAAGCAGCACTTGCTTTGATTGATGTAACTGCCACACTTCATTCACTTAAATCTCCCCTGCTCTCCCCACTGTTTGACTCCCACTGTTTAAGCATTACTGGCAGCTGTCAGGTGCATGTCTAACTCCGACCCCCACCCCACCCAATTATCTCTCTCTCTCTCTCTTTCTCTTCACTTCTCACTTCTTCACTTTCACCTCTCTCTCTTATTGTCTCTCATTCCCTTTCTCTCAATCATTCTTTCATATCACTCTTTCTTTCTCCCATTCGACAAAACCCATTCTTATCTACTCTTCTATCTCTCTCTCTCTCTCTCTCTCTCTGCTCCTGGCTCTCTGACACACATCAGAAACTCCCAGCTGGTAATAGCCTGGCACAGCCGCGGCTGACGGGGTCAGGCCAAGTGTTGACAAACATTGCAGGCCCACTGTGGGCTATTGCTCTCCGTGGGTCACGTTTACAACAAGTTTCTCCCCTGTCTGATCCACTCACGGCTCAGTGGACAGAGAGAGAGAGTCAGCAGCCTGCAGCCACACACAGCTGCTCTGGGACGCTATTTCTGAAACATATACTCTGTGTGTGTGTGTGTGTGTGTGTGTGTGTTCAGTTGGGGCAGGGAGTATTTGTGTCTATCTGTGTGTGTGTGTGTGTGTGTTCAGTTGGGGCAGGGAGTATGTGTGTCTATCTGTGTCTGTCAGTCTATCTCTGTGTCTATGTGTACATGTGTGTGAGTGTGTGTGTGTGTGTGTGTGTGTGTGTGTGTGTGTGTGTGTGTGTTTTCTTTTTATAATCCCAGCGGAGGGTGAGGAATTTTCAGGGCAGTGATCTTACATGCACATACTGTACAAGGCCTCCCAGAGTGACTAGTAACTCTATACAAGACATTAACAGTAACAACATGGAGGCGCTGCAGACAGGTAAACATCCATCCACCTGTCTCACACTACTCTCAGGCTGTAAACTCACTTTATCACTCACTCACTCACTCACTCACAGACAGATAGACAGACAGGCAGACAGACTATGTCTATGACTATCTATCTAGATTATACCAGTAAGCTCATTAACTAGTAACTATACAAGACATTAACAGTAACAATATGGGGCGCCACAGACAGTTAAACTTCCATCCACCTGTCTCATTCCAGGTTCAGACTTAAAACTCACTTTCTCACTTGACCACACACAGACAGACAGACAGGCAAGCAGATAGACAGACAGAAAGGCAGACAGACAAACAAGCAGGCACACAGATAGATACAGTAGATCGAACCAGTGATTTATATATCTATCTAGACTATACCAGTAAACTTGTTAACTTAAGTGTTAACTGCTGCAAATCAAGTAATCCTGAAGTCGATTCTGGTCAGTTAATAATTAGAGGGTACAAGTTCAGTATAGTGACGCAGAGCTAATGAACTGTGCTGAAGTGAGTGTCTCACCCGGGCATTGGTGGGGGAGAGGGCTGGACTGGGCTGGGGGCTCCTCCGCACGCTCCCCACATCAGTGAGCCGGTGTTGTGAGTCGTCCCAGCGGCCGTAGGCCAGGTCAATGCCTCCAAGGAAGGCCAGCGACTGGTCCACCACCACCGTCTTCTCGTGGTGGGCCCACAGCAAGGCCGTGGAGGGCACATGGTCAGGGTGCCGGATGACCTGTCAGGGACATAAAGGATGGAGGGAATCAAGAAATCTTCCGCCACCTTCTGCAAGGGTTTGCCAGCTGTTTTTCAATCCCTCAGGTTGTATGTATAAAGACCAGAGAGGACCGTAACCCTCTTAACCCAATGCCTCCTCATAGAGTCCGTGACTGATCTTAATGAGTAACCTTGAAATGATATTGCCAGGAGGGATTATTATGTGTCACTTTTGCATGTGTTTCTGAGAGACAGGAGGAACATGAGAAGGATGATTGTTTACTCACACTCAAATGACTGTTATGTCTTTGCCCAGGGTTAGAATAGAGAGAGAACAGAATCAGAACAATGTTTTTTTTTTTCAAAAGGACTTTTTCCTTTTGATGCCTAGGATATGATTTGACTGGACAGCAAAGAAAAACACTAAAAAATGATCCTTATCACAAAAAAATAACAATACTCCAACTTTTAGTTTTGGCAAAGGGAGGTCCTTATCTGCCCTGAACTCCCTCTCTGTCCAAGTAAAGTTGCTCAAGTTTGACAATGTGTTGCTGTTGTTGTTTTCTCTCTTTCTCTTTCTTCCTCCCTCTCTCTTTCCTTCTCTTTTTGCTTGGAGAAGGGGGGTGAAGCATATGTGGCGAGAATCCCATCCCCAAAGCACCAGAAATAGCAGCTGGCTGCGGAGTCGGCTGCCACACACGCATCCTACGATGCGAGAAAGCAGCTGTGCCTCACAGAGAGAGAGAGAGGAAGAAAGAGCGAAGGGAGGGAGAGAAAAAGAAAGAAAGAGAGAGAGGGAGAGAGCTTTTGCAGAGCCCTCGATGGCAAAAGAGAGAGAGAGTAAGTGTGTGTGTGTGTGTGTGTGTGTGTGTCTGCCCGTGGCGAGTGCCGTCTTCTGGGCTGGTGTTTGCGGTTGGGCTCCCTCTCAGTGGCGGGGCCCTGGAAGCCGGGACAGTGAGGCTCCAGCTGCTGCCTGGCATGCCACCTCAGGGGCCCCTGGGTCCCCGGCCACTTCCCAGCACCACTCTCTCCCCACACGCGCTCCACCACCACGCCGCTAAGATAATGTGACGGCCCGTCAATCAGATGTCCCAGGCCCCAAAGGGGTGGAGGGGTGGAGGTGGAGGTGGGGTTGGTAAATGGAGGGGGGACGGGGGGGGGGGGTTGGGGTGGGTGACGGCGTGGCGGTTATGACGGTTGTGACGGCGTCATGTTCATGGACATGTTCCCTTGCGTGCCACACAGGGGCAAAAGACAGACTCACACTGCCTAAGGGCCATCGCCACCCCCCTCACTATCACCACTACACACACACACACACACACACCTCCCCCTCTTTTCTTCACTATGTGCATATCCACATGCTCTTAAGCACACACACACACACACACTCTCTCTCGCTCGCTCAGTCACACACACATCATTCTCCCCGTGACAATCCACCATGAGCAACCTGACCATCGACAGACATGATCCATGGGGGTCCAGACAGTGATCTCACCTCCACCCAGACCCCCCACCCTCCCCACCACAACAGCCCCCGTCACTGCAATCCCCAAGCCCCCAGAACCCCTGCTACACACACACACACACACCCACACACCCTCGCCTTTTATCATGCCATGACAGGAGAAGCCCTCGCTCATCAGCGGCACATGATCTAAGTACTCAGCAGCACCCGTGACCAGAGGTCTGGCACAAGCTGAGGGCCAGACTGCGCTCCCTGATCTGTCGTGATGGAGGGACGTTGACCCTGAGAGGGGGGGTGGGAGACGGGTACACTGATGCCCCCGAGATGGGCACCTGTGGCTGGGGTGCAGTCAACACTGGCTGGCAACACTGAAGGGATGATGGCCATTACTGTATGTACTGATCCGAGTCTTACCCTGATGTTAGAGTGCAGGCTCGTCAGAGTCTTCTTGGTGTACTCGCTGTTCAGACCCAGGATCACCTCCACCTCTTTGTAGAGGAGGACGCAGATTTTCACCCCTTGTTCCTGGCAGGATGAATAGAGTTAAGAGCCAGCCATCAAAGCGTATGAAAACAGACACCGCGCACAGCGCCGCCTGCCAGTATTAAAACATCACTTTTGGAATATATACATTCTGTTCAAATGTACTGTATAAGATTTCACACTTCCAGAGAAAACACATGTAGAAATTTCCCAAGAATTTCAGAAGAAACTCACTGCTTTGCGTTTTAATACACAGTCTAACCTCCAGGTGTTTCCATCCACTACAGGCCTCTTCAGGAAGATTTCTGGACTCAGCCTGCAAGATGGAAAAAGAAAACCACAAGCAAGAACATTTTTTATTTCGTCTGCTAGTCGACAGGATGAACGATGCTGTAATGAATCCACTTAAATCCGACACGAGGGCATTATAATCTTGTGATAATCTGTCAAATGTGTAGAGACCATTTAGTGTTTTTTTGCATTTAGCATCTGTGATCACACATCCCACCGCACACCCCTCTGCTCCATCCTAGGGATGCATAATGCATTCTCCCTCAGGGGGGTACCACAACAGCAGTCTCTGGTACAGCTTCACCAGTTTTGCCTTCCCTCCCCAAAAGCACTGGGGCACTTCCTCTGGCAGATTAGAAAGCAGTTGAAGAAACGTGTAGGACAAGAGGGGGGTCCCTCTCACGGGAGGCCTGACTGATGAAGGATTTAAATGGGGGACCTACCACCAGGCTGTGATGAAGATCTCCTCCTTGGCACCTTCCAGGGCATCTGCAATGGCATCAAAGTAACCAGCGGCATTGACAAACCTTCAGGAGAAATAATGAGGGAAGTCACAAACAAATGTTATCTGGGGGTATAGCACACAAATGTTTTAATGGACAAAACATAAGACATCATTATGTGATTAGAAGTAAATTCTCATTACTATTTAAAACATAGTATGCAAAGGTCAGTGGGAAAAACAGACGGAAGGGAAACATAAAAGTATGAATGGTAGTGATGATAATGACAGTGACTGATGATTACAAGGCAGGTGGTGATAGTGGTTAGTGAGACCTCTCTACTCACCACTGGGCTGTAGTGTTTTCTCTGACGGGGGCGAAAGAACCATGTCGGTTCTCCCTGAGGAAGTCCTGGCCGTACCTTTGTGCAAACTCATCTATAGAGTGACCCCACCAGCGGGCCTGTCGATACGTAGAGCACTTTATAGTAAGCGCCCTACAAATCACATCAGAGAAAACCACAGGAACCATTTTAAGTTTAAAAAAAAACATTCATTCAGTGAAGAATGATTTTCAGTAAAGAACCATTTGTAAGCCAGGCAATGGTTCTGAAAGGGGATCTCTTGGACCTGCCTGCTGAGGTTCTGGATGGTTACCCCGTGCCTGACTCCAGTCTCACGGGTGCCAATTTTGATGTGGAAGCCCTTATCATAGAGGATCACTGTTCCCACCTGGCCATCCTCTGGCCTCATGTAGAGAAGAAAAGAGTCTTTTACCACCAGCCATCTGAAACGGGAAGCGGCCGTCACATGAGAGAGAGAGAGAAAGAGAAAGAGAGGGAGAGAGAAAGAGAGAGGAAGGGGGCCCAAGGGATAGAGAGAGGGAAAGAAAGAAAAAAGAGAGGGAGAAAAAGACAGCAAAAAAGAGGGCATTACTAAATAAACATTGGCAACAAAAGACAAGCTGTGACCCCTGCACTCCACAGAGGCCATGTACAGAGGGAGAAATTCAATTGCGTGGGCTGGAGCAGAGATGTTTGCTTTCTTGCGAGCGCGAGAGTTATGCAAGTGTAACGCTAGCCTGGGCATTAAACAGAAAACAAAACACTGCCCTGCCGCAGATGAAAACAACTGAGTGTGAGCAGCGGGTTATCCTCCCCTATCTGTTTCAGACTTGTTCCCATCCCAGCCAGCGATTGCGGCGGAGGCCAGAAGATCCACATCACATCCCAACTTACACTCAGGCTTGTCTCTGTTTCAGCCAACACATGGGCTTGCAGCACTGTACTGTGATTTGCTGGAGACATTTCAACGCAGGGCCAGTATAGTCTGATTATATTCAAAGCACTAATACAGTGAGTAACAACGACAACAAAAACAGGTTCTTGACATGAAGTTGAACATGAAGCCTCACTGGAGTGGACAAGCGGATAGATACATCATAGATAAGAAATAACCGATATGGCTTCATACTGTTTGGCCTTCCATGCCATAGACAAAAACTGGAGAGGCAGCAATGGGGTGGTGCATACTTGCCTTTTGGCCCAGCGATAGCATACGCTGTTGGAGCCACACCAGTAACACACAGGAAAAGTGTTTCCTCCTGACTTCTTCAAGATCAGGCCTTCGCTGTGTTTTTCAAAGAAAAACAAAAACACAAGTAAACATCAAACTCCACAGGCGACGGGAGCTCTTAGAAATTTGTCAAGACAAACACACAACTGGGCACAATGTTTGCACGACTTGATGGAATACTGTTTTTCTTTCTGATGCTATCTCCCACCCATAGCAAGGGCTGGCCCGCTGCTACAGTACAAGTTTGGGCTGAGGCCCATTGTGAGAAGGTCCTCCGACTTGAAACAGAGTGTGGCATAATTATGAGTGTTTTTGGGGAGGGGTTGGCTCTTACATTCCCTTTGGTCCCAGGGCCTGGATAAATGAAATCTGACTCACTTCCAGGAATTCAAGCTGAAAAACAAACATGAATGTGTGGCATCATCAACAGCTTCATGGGATATCGTGCCTGCAAATCTGCTCAAGGGGGAATACATTTAAATGTGCTGAATAATGGACTTTCTTCTTTCTCTCCAAACTGAATATAGATATCTGTGTCAAACCGCCCAAGTTAGCAGCTATCCCAAAGTACGAGACGCCACAGTTTTTCACCACAACACTCAAAAAGATTTCAAGCCTTTACTAGACATACCTACACTTAAAACACCTAAAAATAAACACGTTATTCTAAACCTTCTAAGGCACATCAGTCTAAGGGCTGACATTTCCTTGATCCAGGCAGTTTTCAATTAGCTGAGCAAATGAAGTGAAATTAAGCAGTGCCCATGTGCAGTTAGAAATTGTCTGGAGAGAAAGAGGGGTCGCGGTGTGAAAAGGGGGCCTCTCTAACGAGGAGAAGCACAGCAGGATGGACTCACACAGGGCGCACAGGCTTCAAAAAGGCTTTTTTTCCAAAAGAAAGATTGACTTTAAAAAAAAATCTGGAGGATTTTTTTCAGTATTGAAAAAGGCAGGTGTAAGAATTAGAACATAACTCCACAAGTGTCTTTTTTAAATGAACATCATATTAGTAACTAACATGTCAGTTAGTTAGGACCAAATAAGACATAAATCATTTCATGAGCAGTAGATGTGATAACTTACTGTTGCAGGATGATTCCGATACAAAGACCTTTTCAGTATGTTTCTCAGATATTCCTCTAGTTGCATCTAAAATGAGATGTTTTTAAGTGCAGGAGGGATTTACATTTTAATACTTAATCAGTTCGTTTTTAGACTAAGGCAGCTAGCTCCTGTTTGAGTTTGAATATGAATTGGTAATAGATATTGGGTAACACAGCAGGTAAAGCCCTTAGGTAGGACAGAACAATAGTATCAAAATAACAGTACCCAAGGGGGAAAATAAACTGACCTTCCTGCTGACGAGTTGCTCCTCCTTCACCAGGGCATCGGGCCTCCTCGGCAGCGTGGGAATATGGCCTCCTTGGAAGCGCTTGTGGCCTTTGAATGATCGCCTTTTCACCGAGTGTCTGGGGTGAGAAGGAGAACCAGACCAGAGAGGAGAATCAGCAGCGGCCGGAGCTCCAGTTGTCATATCAGCCCAGCTCATCGGCCAAACACGCTGATTTGATTTGCTTGGGCTTTAGCAAGGAGCTGCGAGCTATTTTTGTGTTTGAGGCTGGAGCCGTGTAAAAATAAGTGAAAGGTGTCACATCTGTGGCAAATCGGGCACACTAACTTGGAACATGAAAACACTCACTCACACCAGATGCAATGATGTCAGAACACCTATTTCTTATTTCGCGGCACAGTAAAATGGCTGGATGAGTGTGAGTGTGTGTCTGTGTGTGTGAGTGTGTGTCTGTGAAGACAGAGTCAATCTTGGTGAGTGTATGTTTGCCTGTGTTATACAAGATGTAATAGATTAGAGAACATATTCCATTGCACAGTAAAAAACTGTGTGTGTGTGTGTGTGTGTTTGGAGAAATACATTAGCCCCACTCACAGGCGACTTGGCAGAGGGATTTTGAGCAGGGCCCTGAACTTGAGCAGCTCCTGGTGGAGAGCCTGGAAGTGTTTGAAGCGCCGCTTGATTTTCCATGTGAACTCCCCATGGCTCAGCTCAATGGTGTACAGGTTAGGGTTCAACACCTGTGTGGCAAGCACACTATTATTCCATTCTGCATATTTGGTCAAACATAGGCACTTTATGCATCATAAGTGTATAAGCCCGATATCCTTGTTGATTTTAACATTTATTTAATTATAGTACTTAAAATATCATATTAAACACCTACAACAGCTATAATTTAGATTATAAAATTGGTCTTCCACTGTGTATTAACTAAATAACTGCACTTTCTATAGAACGACCTGGCAAAAGCATCGCAGGTTGACAAGAGAAATGTTCTGACAGTGTTGTGGTAAACAAACAAACAAACAAACAAACAGCATACCCTAGTACAAGTGAAGCGCTCCACCTCAGTGACTCTCACTGACACAGGCACTTCCTCTACAAACACTGCACAGTCCATAGACTTGAAGGGGAGAAAGTTGTAAATGGTGTGGAAGGGAATGCTCCCAGACCCTAAAAAAGAGCCACAGAGCAAATAGCCATCAAAATGAGTCTCTCTGGAGTGAAACCTCCTAAAACAACAGAGTAGCGGTGAGCAAACCAACTTATCAGCAAGCGGGGATACGCATAAGAATGTTCCAATAACAAATGCTCCTCAGTTCCTTCCAGTGTTGCAACAGCTGATTGGAGTGGAATTTCAGCTCCACTGCTGCTGGGCTGAGTGATCAGATCACTGGGACTGACCCAGTCTCCCCTGGAACAGCACAGTGACGGGGCTGGAGGGGGAGAGCCATGCAGGGCAACAGAGTTGAGCACCCTGGGGCCCAAACCTACCACACCGCTTTCCATAGAGTTTTTCTAGGCACCTAATGTGCTTTACAATGGAAGGGGGACCTCACTAATCACCTCCAATGCACTCTGCACACCACCATGCTCATTACCACGGTAAAACCATATGGTAACTAATGAGAACTTTGTAAGAATAAGGAAGTAAGTGGAATCCAACAGACACATTACGTCTAAGCTCTCCCTCTTTCTTCTCTCTCTCTCTATGTTTCTACATCCCTCCCCCCACATCCCCCCACAAGTTATTCTTTTCGGTCAATGAGA
>JAGFZM010000514.1:31341-43134 GCA_017657215.1 Limnothrissa miodon | reverse complement strand
CACACACACATTATAAATGCAGCCCACTCATCAGTAAGGTCATCCTTGGCCAACCCTCTTTGAACTAATTGTATGTCAAAATGTCTCATTGACCGAAAAGAATAACTTGTGGGGGGATGTGGGGGGAGGGGGGGGGTGGGGTGGTCTGGGAGGGGGAGGAGGGGTTATAGAGGACTTATATTTGATGAGGTGTACAGCTGTACTTTATATTTGTGGAGGCTTTCTGACCCATGGGTTTCCCATTGTAGTGGTCTGCGTGGCAGCCGAGGTCCAGATCGTCGGTGTCGTCAGGCAGGTCGTACTGGTCCAGCGTGTCAGAGAACTGGCTCATGACTGACTCCAGTCGCTCCAGTGGCGGAGGCCTCGGCCTGCTCTTCTGTGACAGCATCCTGTTCCCTCACGCACACACACACATCTGCAGGGGGACACAACAAAAACACAACTAAACAATCATTAAATTTGTGGTGTCATGATATAATGCAAATGCAAAGGCTTTAGGGCTTATCAAATGTTTATAGCACACATCCTACCTCTGTATTATCCCAGTTCAGAGATATAACTTTTGGCTTGACTTTCCCTAACCAAAAAAAAACAAAACATGTTTAAATATGTTATTCATATTTGTTTTTCCTAGTCCTTGTGATTGCTAAAGCATTTGCAACCAAGCTGTCGTATCCCCATTCCCACAATCTAATTGCTATCCCTACATGCAAAATGCATGAAGTATGGATTTCATATCTGTTGTGCTCTGTTAGCATAATGCCAGGCTGGCGTGCTATTTGCATCACTTACACTGAGGGGAGAGCACGCTAATGAGGTGGATCTGCTCTCATCACTAGCGCAGGCGCCACTGCCCCAAATGCAAAGTGACAGGCCGGTCATCAGAGAACATGGGGACGTAATGTCTTGTGATCACGCAAAGGGTGACAGACATTGATTTTGCTCAGTCTGACGGTACATGTAATGACAAAAGAATGGAAAGGTCAGGGTCAAATGGCATGAAAATGATAAACTGGGCCTGATATCACGCAATGTTGAGTGAGACAATGGCGCCTCTTCTTTACCTCACAATGACTGACTCAGAAGAGAGCAGTTCCAGTTCAGTTTTCCACTGGTACAATTTTTATACAAAAACATTAAGGGCATCATCAGCACCATGCATTACCTCATTCCTATCATACACTGTTGAGCTGGATGCAAGACATCCATACCTGATGTCTGACCACAGGAAACCAGCAAACTATACTTAGAAGAGGCACTAACCTTAAACCAGCAATGTTAAAAAGGCTCAGTTTTTTTGCAGTTAAGCTTTGTGGGCCTCACTGACAATACAGCTCAATCACATTCATTCAGAAGAACAAAACGTGTAGACAGAATGAGGACTTAACCATCACTCTGTGTATGATCTCAAAGTATATTCAGACACTTGGAGCAACTGTAATTAATGGAAGTAGGTGATGCTTTGTAGTTGTTTGTGGTAGCTAAGAGTGTGAGCACTAGGGTTGCAAAATTCCGGGAATTTTCAAAGTTGGAAACTTTCCATGGGAATTTATGGGAATTAATGGGAATTAATTGGAAAAAACTGGGAATTATCTCAACTAAAGGTCAGGAACATAAAGACAGTTGGTAGAAAATAATATTTTAGCAGTCTTGGCTAAAACTATGAGATGTGATATGCATAAAGTTGAGTAGCCTATAATTTGCTATTCTTCAATCACAGGGGCATAACACACTTCTTAATGCAGGGCTATTGAGGCCGCACCTCCTATACGCATTGTGCATCCTCCCATCACATCTCAATGATTTCTAGAATTATGGACTGCTAAAGCAACCTTTATGAGCCACATACAGTCACTGATACAGACACGTGAGGCTACACATTTGAGGACTACAAACAGTCAAGCAAGTTATGATGATATAACTTAGATGATATTTGTTCTAAAATGTTAGATTTTAGCTAGCCCAATCAAAATATAGATTGCTAGCTCACTGGTAAGGCAGATATGTTAAGGTAAGCTAGCTAGCACCTTTGTATTAAAGAAGTTAGCTTATCATGGTGCTAGATAACACAAAATGTGCTGTTTCTTCTGCGTCCTGCAAAGCAGTTTTACATAACCACACCTGATTTCATACATCATTTAAATGTTTTGATAGCCCTTTCCATTTGTTCAGTTTACAATCTACATATTTAACAGAAAAATGCTATATTTTTAATTTAATTGCAAAAATGTCTTATGACAAAATATGTTGTTGGTATATGAGTCATATGGTCTATGTTTCTTAAAATCATCCAAAATTTCCAGTTAATTCACATAAATTCACATAATTTCCACAAATTTCCATTTTTTAATATTTCTAAAATTCCCAAGCTAAAGTTTCCTTGGAAAGTTTCTGGAAAGTTTCCAGAAATTTACCGGAAATTTTCCACCCCTTTGCAACCCTAGTGAGCACAAGACAGAAAATTAGAGAATGTGGGGGGAGGGATGTAGAAACAGAGAGAGAGAGAGAGAGAGAGAGAGAGAGAGAGAGAAGAAAGAGAGAGAGATTTGCGGTGTGGAAAGAGGCTTTTTCCAGGCTCTGGGATTTTGTGCTCCATTTCACCTGTCATTGCTGCACGAAGATCTGGAATCTCCCTAATGACCCAACCGAGAGGCCCAAGGCTACGGCAGAGCAGCAGGGCCAAACAGCGCAGCAGGGCCAAACAGGCCTCTGGCACAGTCCTCAATCTAGGTCTCAAAGAAATGTGTTCCCTCAACATTTTCCAAATGACACAAGCAGATTTTGTTTTTTCGTATCCTGGCTGAATTTTAGCTATGATTTGATGTGCTTTTTGTGATTTGCAAACTATATGCATTATACCAATGTTAGATAGGACTTTATTACAAAAGTATATTGACATACCATTTCTAAAACGTGATCGACACTCAAAAAACACAGCAATGCTGTATAATGACATCTTCTTGCATTTGCCTTGCTTTGTCTGAGAGGCACTTAAGAAAACGAGGTTTAAGGAGCTGTGTGCCTGCCTTCTTGACGGAGGGTAGCACATGCAGCCTGTCTGCACCAGATTCTCCATCCCCCTGGCAACAGCACGGCGAGCTGGCTCATCACATTCAGATTCATTAGATAATAATGAGAGCGACTTTGGTGTTTGAAAGCCACTCTGCATGCTGTAGGGTGGTGGAAAAGTCACACCACCGTCATAACCAGTCCTTCAAACAGCTTGTTAATGCATTCTGTAAAGCCCCTGCGGTCTAAAATAATGAAGTTTGACCAATGAGAAGACCGAGTTTAATGCATAGCCTAGCATAGCGTCTTGCTTTAGTAAGCCATGTTTTGATGAATATAGGGAGAATGTTTATAATGGCAAAGTACGTCTTTCATGAGTTTAAGAGCTTATAAAGCAAGAAAAAATATCTAAACGCATAGGAATATGGGCCATGATAAGTCATATTTTAATCTCTAAATTCTCAGTGAACAGCAAAACAGACACCAGTAAAAGAAAATGTGATACAATGTGTTGGCTTTGGAATAGGTTAAGTAACAGAAGACATTTTCTTAGGCCTTCAGAAAAGGCCAAATAAGTGACATTTGTATCAATGCTTTGCTTGAAAGCTTTAAAATAAACGTGCAAATATTTTCAAAACAACCATTGACAACATTATTACTGAAAACTAATTATTTGGTCAAATCATAAAAGGTATAAAAGTCATAGTGTCTTAACCTAGACAAAAACATGCCATTCCTCAGACATTATTAAGATTCTTCAGGTGTAAATATCCATGAAATACCACTGAGGGAATTCTGTGTTTAGCCTTGATGGGTCTGAGTTTGCCACAGTTCACTTACATAATGAAACCTTTATTGTCTGTGTAGATTACACACACACACACACAAATGCTTTTATATCTCACGAGCTATGATTGTCTTATGCACTTTAGATTAAACCACGGATGAAACAGCACTGCATAATTTGTACGCAGGGGGCGATTTAAATGGCCTAATAGCAATGTCCTCTTTGTGTTTGTGGAATAATTAGACCAGGACGCACGTCTCTGTCACGACATCAGCTGAGAGGCTGAGGAGCCATTAACCATGCTCTGGGAGGACAGCTTCACACCAGTGTTTCTTATTAGCCCTCAATCAAAAGCCACAACAAAAGAACACAGATGAAATAAGTCCGAAACCAACATGCTCCTGAAAGGAGAAATGAACCTCTTACAAATAATAAGGAAGAGGAGTAAAGGAGTAAACAGAAAGGGGGAGAGATAGAGAGAGTGAGAGAGAGAGAGAGAGAGAGAGAGAGAGAGAGAGAGAGATGTAAATCTTACCTGTGATAAGTATTATAGTGTGATGTATTCCAGCAGGTAGCCACACAGTCCCTCAGAACTGAGCTAAGAAAATAAGCTTCTTGCTTCACACTTTCCCCCCACTCTTGACGTCCCATGTATGATTCAGAACTGCACTTTGCTTTATTAGTCTCTATGGCAACCAAAGCTGGCTACCAGTAGTCAAGCCAAGTCCGAGGTTCAATGTTTTTGCATCTAGCCCTTGTGGAACTGTGACTTATATCAGTAGTAACCAGCCACGGTTCCCATACAATGTATCATTCAAATGAAGGAGAAACAAGGGTGCTGCCTGACAGGGCAGTCAAAGCTCCCATTGATAGTGTTGTGCTATGTCATTGTGTGTCTGTGTGTGTGTGTGTGTGTGTGTGTGTGTGTGTGTGTGTGTGTGTGTGTGTGTTTGCACTAAGGTTCCTGTACCAGGAATTGGAGGGCAGTAGGCTAGCTAATCTCTATGATGTCAGCTCTGATTAGAGACCCTGCACAGTTGAATGCAGTCTGTTGAAAGTGGCACAAGAGTGGATTGAATGGTATTTGTGTTGCAAAGTGAGGGGGTCACAGAGCTGTGTGTGCGTTAGTGATGTGTCAGCGATTCAGTAGAAGGGAAAGTCAGAACATCAACGGCAGGATTGCAGCATGTGAACACAGTCTATCTTGTGAGCTGGGGTGATAAACACAGGGGATTAATCTGTTACTTTCACTGTCATAGTACTGCCATCAAATCATGGCGTTCTGACAGGCCATCAAAAACATGAAGATTGAACAGGCTAGACCATTCAGTTTAGTTTACTTAGTGTTAATGTAACAGCAAAATAAATATGTCTAATATAGCATTTGAATAAGTTAACTTATAATTGTATAATGAATTGTATATTTTTTATAAGCTACTTATAGCTTTCAACATTGCATTCAACATTGCATTTAACCCAAGACAAAAATGTTCACTGTCCAGCCAGCACCAGCATCGACTTTGCTGTCAAGAGCATCGTGTACCACGTGACACAGTGTTTGGGCTTGCTGGAGGAGGAAGTAACGTTAGTCTAGTTTGAGAGAGAGGACGCTCTGGAGTGGGCTGGTTATCTTACTTTATCAGTAGCGGTAAAGTCAAAATGCGGTGCACTGACGATATTGTTCGTTTCTGGGTGATGTGAAAGTAGGGCTGAAATATTTGAAATAGACATACCGCTCACGTTGATGGCTAGCTGTACTGTAGCATTTGCCTTGCTTAGCTTTACACCAGCCACGTTAGCCTTCAAGCTAGCTCGTCTGTCTTTACAACTTCTAATCCCATTACGTTAACGTTACCTTCTTTTACAACTGCACTTTGACCTGCAGTAACATGCCTTTCTGACAACCAGGACGTGTTTTGAAAAGCATATGTTTCTCACCTCGATTGTGTTTAGGACAATAGTGTTAGCAAGCAAGCAAGCAAACAAGCTTTACATACAGCAAAGCGATGTGTTAACGTGACAGAAAGATGATCAGAATCGGCATGCAGGTACTCTGAGGCGAGAAGATGACAAGGAGGTAGGCTATCAACTTGCCACATTCATTCTGGCCAAGACGCATGTTTAGTACAGGACTGGTGTTTGACATTAGCCTAATATTAAAGACAACTACCATAATGTAATTTAAATCCATGCTCATGTACATTACTCATGAAAAATAATTGCTTTGCGAATTAAAATGCATTTGTTTCTCCCAAAGCAGGTGATGTCGTGTGCCTGGAGGTCAAAAGCACAATGGTGTCTGACTGTCATTGGGACCAGCAAATCCCCCTGCCTAAGCTTGGCCCGAACCATTCCAGGATCATAGTCGGTCTTGTTGCATTGATCTGTTTTATAAACAGTTATGATGGAGATTTTGTCTTTGATGATTCGGAAGCTATTGTGAATAATAAGGTACAGGGACAGCAACAAACAGTTCTACACTCCTCTTCATACATTTGCTTGTGTGTGTGTGTGGTTTGCTTTAGTGATTTAATGTATGATTTTTTTTTAAAATAGGATTTACACCCTTCAACACCTTTGACTAATATTTGGAAGAATGACTTTTGGGGAAGTAACCTGAGCAGCAACTCAAGCCACAAGTCTTACCGTCCCCTCACTGTCCTCACATTTAGGTATGCAAGTCAGAACCACACTGAGGCTGTAATAAACAGAGCATGTTGTGTGTGCGGTGGACTGTCGCCAATGTAGAACACATATTACCCCAGTGACATTTGCATGATTCACAACAGGCCTTAGATGCACTCTCCCAACGTCTCTAAATGACCTTGCATACATTAGAGGATTATGGTTGAAATTGCAATTTTATTCTCAGTGGGAAATCATTGGACTTGCCCCCAGTATTCTCAGAGTGGACACCTCCATAATTGACTTGAGGAATAGGATGCATATTGTCTCGGCTGAGACAAATCATCTCTGTGTCTCCTAACCTCAGTTTTACCAGGGCAAAGATTTTTTTTTTGTGTCGGTTATCTGATCTGTGCACACGATGAAACTTTTCTTTCAAAGTCTACTTCCAAACTGTTCAGAAGTTTTCCTCAATTTGTCTCAATAGAAAACAAACCTGAATGTATGATATGATATAGGGGCTATTACATTTTACCCATGTCCTATGATTGTATAGACTGGGCTGGGCTGTCTGCAGTATTCTTTTAATTCATCAACAGGCCACTTTGATATAATATGGCCTGAAGTTGAACCTGTTCAGATATGTAGAAGGCGTTAGCTCAATTGGACGGTGTGCCAACAGGGTGCAGGTTAGATCAGGTCAGGAGAGACCATGCAAAGCTACATGTGATGTGATGTGATTGATGTATATCAGGCTTCTATAGGCTAAGGCTAACACACCTCTGTCATGTGGATGTGGCAGGCTCAACTACCTCGTGGCCGGTGGTTTGTACCCCGTGGGTTTCCACGTGCTCAACATTGGCCTCCACAGTGTCATCTCGGCACTAATGATCGACGTGTTTGCAATATTAATTGGCGGCCTGGCTTGCGACTGCAAAGGCCAAAGGCTCATCCAGGCTCCGAAAGCCTCCTTCTTGGCTGCTCTGCTCTTTGCAGCCCACCCAGTTCACACAGAAAGTGTAAGTATCATTAGGTTTCCTTTTACTTCATGTTGATCTGTTCTTCTGTTTGTGGGATTGAACTTCATGATGGTTGTTTGTTTTTGTTGTGGGGCTTTATATTTTGCTCAGGGGGGTGGGAGGGGGTTGAAAGCGGGGACCCAGGGGGCAGCATGAACCCCAATAAACAGTAAGCCCCTCCAGAACCCTTTTCCTATAGAACAATAAGGCAACTTATCGTCGCTCAGTTGCGGCACCATGCATGAAACATACATTAAAGGCTCAGCTACACTCAGTGGGTGTGCCTGACAACAAGGTGAAGGTGTGAGTGTGTGTGTGTCCTGCATGGCATAGTCTGCCTAATGGCTTAGCTTTGGACTCGTTTTTTTTTCTCTCTCTCTCTCTCTCTCCATCTCTCTTTGCCTTTATTTTGTTTTCCGTCCTTTTCTTGATTCTTAGCAGGTTTTCATTTTCGGCAGTGGTCAGTCCTAGAGACATCCAGTCTCCATCCTTCCTTCAATCTATCTATTAATCAAGTGTGGTGGAAGGCAGCCCGGGGCTCGAGGGGGGTAGCTGGGACTCGGATAGAGGCAGGCAGCGGCAGAAACGGAGGCAGACCGCTGACTTAGGGTGCCCGGTGTGCTATCAAAGGAGGCGGCTGCGGGGCCCCTGCCATGCCTAGCCGCCGAGTGGTAATGAGACCTGCCCGACGCCGGTAACCCCCCCCCCCCACCGCCGCAAAGCGAACATGAAAGAAGGCCGGCTCTTTGTCCAGCTGACCAAACGTAGATCTAGGGAGCTTTTTTTTTACAGTCTGAATTGTACACATTCATACACACACACACACACACACACACACACATAGATACATAGGCATACACACACACACACACACAGGCATGATGGAAGTAATTCATGCCGTTGGTGTACATGCAAAATGTTGCAAGATCAAAACATTTCTGAAAGCAAGCTAGTCGACTAATGACTGAATCCTCCTTTTTGGCGCTGGACCATGCTGTTTTTTTATTTATTTATTTTCCCTGAAACATTCTGCTCCTTTTTCCGGCTGAGCTGCCGCATACGCCTGTTGGACCCAAAGGATGAAGGGTCCATTGTGGAAAGGCTCTTAGCATTCGCCCGTGCTTGACTGGGCTGAAGGATGTGTGGGTTTTGGGTGTGAATGAATCAGGGTCTAAGGAGGCACTTGAGAAACAAGTGGTTGTTGTTTGTTTTGTGTTGTTTGTTTGAGCTCGCTCTTGTTTTCTGTTTCACCTTTCTCTATTTGTCTTTGTTCGTCTGCCTCCTCCTTCCCATTTTCACTCCTCTCTGCCCTCTCTATCCTTCTCTCTACATTCCCCTTGCTCCTTTACTCTCTCTCTCTCTCTCTCTTTCTCTCTCTCCCACCCTCCCACCCTCCCTCCCTCCCTCCATCTGTCTGTGTTTCACAGGTGGCTGGCATTGTTGGCCGAGCAGACCTGCTGTGTGCTTTGTTCTTCCAGCTCTCGTTCCTGGCCTATTGCAGAGGCTTCCGAGGAGGTCAGACTCCAGCTCACCCTTGTTCTCCTCCCCAGCGCTGAGCACCGAGCGCACACACAGACTTTAGGGGGGCCGCACTTGCTTTGATGGGCGCCTTTGCTCGCTGTTATCAGTTACATATTAAAAGAGAATCAATAAACACATAGAATTCACAATTTGTTCATTTTATTTTACTGGCTTTAGATCTTACAAGCTCTTGCAGGGAGTCTGGGGAACACCCTCCCATCCTATAGTAATGCCTACCACTGGCCAAGGTTGTTAGAAATAACAAATTAATGCAACTTGGCTAGGGTGTGTGTTTTATGACGTCTTTCAGAAGAAGAATAATTCTTTTTTTCTCTTTTGTCTCTTATTCTCTCATTCTACCTGTACGTCTTCCTTCGTCGGTTCCGTCCATCCTCCGGCTACAGGTAACGGGACAAGCTTCTCTGTGCCGTGGGCCGTCCTCAGTCTGTTGCTGTGTGCGGCTGCCATGCTCTGCAAAGAACAAGGCATCACCGTGCTGGTAAGGAGGTTTCACTCCTACTAACTTCATTTAGACTGAACTGTTGTTCACAATGCCCTTAATCTTGAGCCCAGCACAGAGGCCAGTGCCTGAGGTAGCCGGAGCAAGCAGGCTCTAACAGTGGCCACGGATAGAGGTGGAGAGGGGAAGCCATGATTAGCAGAGCCCAGCTCAGAAGGGGGACCTGAGGCGGGGATGGCCATGAAAGACAAATAATCAGGAGGCAGGAGAATGGAGAGAACTATTTGAATACCATTGAATCTATAACAACAAATTTGAATCCATCCCATCTTTTTTTTTTTACACATCCCTTTGGGAAGCAGAGAATCCCCGCCATATTTAATGTATGTAATCTTTACCTCCAGCAGCAGCTTATTTAGTGACCCTGCCTTGCTCCAGGCCTGTGTAGAACCACTGGGCTCAACTGGGCTGTGATCATGAATTTGCACACTATTCAGCACGACTACAACATGTTTCTTTGTATTTTACTGTGTAGAGCTGACACAAGTTGTAACGCAGACATGCACACACACATAATGTACACACACACACACACACTCACAAACACACCGTGCTGTGTAATTTCCGAAGCCATATTTGGCTTTAAGATATTTGTTAAACGTCTGCTTGTCTCCTTGTATGCGACTCCCTGTAGGACTAGTGTCTTGTGCTCTTCTCCTGTCAGGGAGTTAACGCTGCCTTTGATGTGCTGCTGATCTGCAATGTAAATGTCTACGAGCTGACCCACAGGCTCCTGTTCAAGGGGAAACCAGTAGACGTGAGTGTGCTACAGGCTTGCCTGCTTTCTTTCCTCTTTCGTTTCTTCCTTTCTTTTTTCTCTTTCTTCATGCGCCCCCCTTCCACCCTCCCCCCCTCCATCCCTCCCACACACCCCCTCTCACACTTAGTTGCTGGCAAGCAAGCTTTCACATGCACACACACTTTAGCATGCTCTCACACATTCTCTCCATCTCTCTCTCTCTCTCTCTCTCTCTCCCTTCCTCTCTCCTGCACCCAGCACCCCAAACCACCAATTTGCATTGAATTGGCAATGATCTTAGCATCTTTTTTTGCCTCCCTTTCAATTGGAATACCCAATGTCTTCTTTTTGTGCTACTGGTGTCTGGTGTCCCCACCAGCAGGTCAGTGAGTTTTTGAGGAGGGGCCTGCTGGTGAGACTGGTGCTGCTACTGGTGGGAGGCTCATTGCTTTTGTACGCCAGATGGAGGATCATGGGAACTGGTCCCCCTGCCTTCACGGAAGTGGATAACCCAGCATCCTTCGCAGAAAATGTATTTCTCAGAGTAAGAGGACAGACACTTATTTGCTATGAGTGCTGAAAAGAATGTGTAACTTATATATTTTCTGTTAAATGTATAGATTGAATTGTACCTCCAACACGAGTGTGCTTAAAGCTTTGATAGGTTTTAATAGGAGCCCATAATATATTTCTCAAAATGTGTTCTCACTTATTCCTTTTGTACCATTAACATTACATTTGTAACACTGCACTTGGGGTCACTGGCATTAGATGCAGCTAGCATTTAAACGGGCACTACCAGCCTCTCTGTGCTGGTTGTCTCATCAGCCTTTGCCTTGTGGCTTTCTTCCTCTCCTCCTCTCCTCCTGTCTTCCCTCTGCACCCCTCCGGTGCTCCGTTTGATTGGCAGATTGTGAACTATAATTACTACTACTCCTTGAATGCGTGGCTGCTCCTGTGTCCCTGGTGGCTGTGTTTTGATTGGTCGATGGGCTGTGTGCCGCTCATTAAGTCGGCCGGTGATTGGAGGGTCGTGGCCGTGCTGCTGCTGTGGAGCTGCTTGGGCGGTCTGATGAGCCAAGCTCTGTGCTCGCAGGACAGTATTAAGAGGAGGTGAGAAAGAGCCGTGCGCCACACACACACGTGCACACACACACACACATACACAACTCACACACTCTCACACGCTCACATACACTAGTTCTTCTCACACAACATTGGCTCTCTGCTCCTGAAAACACACACACACACACTTCCTTTGGTCCTTACAAAAGCACACTCTACTTTGCTGGTCCAAACTTGTACAAACACTCGATTTAATCCCAGTGCCCTGAACCTTTAAAAATTGGCACCGTAATTAACCTCATAATTGGCCAGATAAATCTTTGAGAGTCAAAGGCAAAATGTACTGAAATCTACAGATCTGTCTGGCTCAATCCACTGGAGGAAAAAGCTGATCTAATTACTTGACCCCCACTTTAGCAGAGTATGTTGAGCTGTGTAAACTACCCTTTTCTGAAAAAAAAGTAATATTTTCATGGTTGGCCTTAAACTTATCCTTAATGTGAGCAGC
>JAGFZM010000514.1:11138-25683 GCA_017657215.1 Limnothrissa miodon | reverse complement strand
CTCTCTCTCTCTCTCTCTCTCTCTCTCTCTCTGTATTTTGCACATACTGTATTCTCATGCTCACACACCAGGTCCCACATAGATGGCAGTGAATGTCAACAGAAATGATTTGGGTGTGATTCAAGATGACAAATGCATGAAACAAAATTATATTAATCAAGATGTCTGGATATCTTCCAAGGGGCAAGGGTGGTGTTTGGTTTGTGAGAAAATGCCAAGCTTCTGACTTCAAGAACTGTTTTAGGTATTTTTCACTTCAAAACTCAGTGCTCAGTAAAGTTTTCATGCGAGTTTCTGGTTGTAAGGTACTGTACATACAACATAGTTCTCGTTGTTGCTGTATGTCTATCCTTAACCACTTAATGTGTTCTTAACAGGTTGCATCCTAAGTATGTCCACGCCATGAACAACCTGGGGAACATCCTGAAGGAGCGGAATGAGTTAATGGAAGCAGAGGAGCTGCTTTCGAATGCAGTTCACATCCAGTAAGAACCCCATCCTTCTAGTAATCTACTACTCTCTGTACTAATCTACTACTCTCTCTACTACTCTACTACTCTCTCTACTACTCTATTACTCTCTCTACTACTGGCCCTTGAGCTCCATCACATGCAGTATCAATAGCAGCTTTAATAGTGGCTAGTGGTTTATGCCACTTCAGTCATTGAACATGTTGTGGGATTTTGGACAATAGAAATAGATGAATGGATTAAAATGGATGTCATTGTTTGATGTCTTAGATGACTGTGTGGTAGATGACTGACCTGCCTTGCCTGTGGTCATTCTCCCCAGTCTCGGGACACTCCTGAGGTCACTTGTGTCTTGTCCATCCCCAGGCCCGACTTCGCTGCTGCCTGGATGAACCTGGGCATTGTGCAGAACAGCCTGGAGAAGTTTGCCGCGGCCGAGGAGAGCTACTGGAATGCCATCAAGCACAGGAGGAGATACCCCGACTGCTACTACAACCTCGGACGCCTGGTACCACTCCAAACCCCCTCATCTTCTCTGAAATCAAACACCAGAGAGAGTCAGAAGCTGTTTACTTCAAACTTCAGTGGGGTGAAAGAGTTCAAAATACATTTCCCCCAGCCTTTCGGAGAACACTCTTTGCTCGTTGCTTAAGAGTTTTAAATGCTTAGCTCTTCATTCATCTATTTTCCTAGCAGGCTGTTGAACAATTGTCGTCCCTCATTAAGACAATGTAAAAAAAAATTATGTCACTGAGTCGCTGAAATTCTAAAGATGATGCTGTGCTGAGTCGTCATTTGTGTTTGTGTTTGTGTGTGTGTGTGTCTGTGTTTGTGTCTGTGCACGCGCTCATATAGTATGCAGACCTCAACAGGCATGTGGATGCGCTGAATGCCTGGAGGAATGCCACCATGCTGAAGCCGGAGCACAGCCTGGCTTGGAACAACATGGTCATACTGTTGGACAACACAGGTACGCCATAATATGTGTGTGTGTACGCATTTATGTACATACACCAGCGCCTGCACTAGAGATGCTTGTATTGACAGTTCAAATCACCCAGTGTCTGACCATGGAAGCAACAATTACATCATGCCTGTCGCAGTGAGACCAATCACAGCAATGATACGGAGGGCCCATCCCCTCTTTACTTAATCCCCTGTATCACGCTGGGTACGTCATTCTCACACATTTCCCTGTGAATGTTACGCTTGCACTTCCAAAGCTCTGTACTTGTTTTCAAAGCTCTGCACCTGACAGCTGTCATGGTTGCTTGGGACCAGAGTTTTGATCAAGAGCAGTCTACTCTGCCTTCTGAAAATATCAGCTTACACTTAAGGGTGGGCTACCTTCATCTCGTCCTTGAGATTCACAGTGCGACTATACTTAGTGGGCTAATGGTTAGCCGCCTAGTTAGTTCTCTCCTGGAAGATACACCTCACGAGTAGAGATATCGGTATGATATCGGTATCGGGTCCCGATATATATATTTGATATCGGAAATCGGTCAGACAGCCCCGATCTCAATATTCCAGTTCGCAGCTTTTGCTGGACCTTCAACTCGACGTACTGTAATACCAGATGCGTCACCGCCCCATACCAAGAACCCGCGGAAGCTTCAGTCTGCGCAAACAGTTGTTTTTAGATATTGCTAGTTTGGAGGTAGGCTAACCTATTACAGTGGAAACGCCAAAAAGGCGGCAACTTGCAATGTTTGCCACGCCAAGTGCTATGAGGTGGAGGTACAGTTGCATCTGACAGTGGGACACATTTAATTAATCACCTCCAAAGATTTCACGAGTGTAGGCTACCACGAGCTTGAGGCCACACTATCTCTGTCCTGTGTGTGTTTTCTACATTTACACTGACAGAACAAAGCTTTTTCGAAGAGAACTTTTTTGTGCGGCTCTCTCACTGGTCGCTGCAGGTGATCGGTTTGGCTCCTGGGGCCAGGGGTTTGCAGCCCCCGGCCCTGCGTGCCTCACTTCTGTCTAGACAAATTTCTCTGATCTTATCAGGTTATTTGTCTTGTTTTTAGATTTGTTATCTACTTACTAGTTCTGAATTGGCTTTATTCTAGTCTAGAGGTAGTTTTAAAGGTCTCCTTCCAAAATAATAATAATATTTTTTTTACATTACCATAGGTCAGCCCAGGTTGCACTTTGTTGCTCAACTTCAAAATGCTCTCCTTCCCCTGTTGCTCAACTTCAAAATGCTCTCCTACCCCTGTAGTCTGTATTCGCCTGTGATAGAAAACTGCCGGGAAAAACGAGCGAATCGGAAAAGTTGTTCAAGCCTACGTCACATTAAACATTAGCTATGCAGTTAGCCCGCCCTCAAGAAAACATTATTAGGTTGCCTGCAGACAGACCCACTAGAGGGAGCGTCACAGTGCTGTTAGCCAATCAGAGGCGATACAGCATATTTTTATCGAAACCAACTCTCATGACATTATTTTAGAAAAGAGACCACCACAAAATTAATGAAAATACGATGGAATGAGACCTTTAAGATAACTTGTTAAATACAGTTATCTTGCTGCATGGACAGAAAATTTTCTAATGAAGTTTTTTTTTATTCTAGTTATCATTTTCTGCTAGTTTTAAGTATTTATATCCTAAATCATAGACAAGCTTTTTTGCATTGTACTAAATCCTGTCTAGCTCAAGTAGGCTTCGGGCTGGGTGTCCAACAGGGCTAAAATCCCATCTGTTGCTAACTCAAGCTTGCAGGAGTGGGCCTTGCAGGAGTGGGCCATATCTGCCATAGTGAGATACTGAATGTTAGAAAGAATGACCAGTTACTTAACATAGTTGTGTTTCTCTGGTAACAGAGTGTGGTATCTCATCACACTTCCCTACCTGCATTAGGCATGCATGCTACCAATGACATACCCTAGCGTAACATAAGGAGTAAAATAAGGCGGGTGCTGCCTCTCCATATCACTGCTGTGATTGGTCTGTCTGCGACAGACATGATGTTATTGGTGCTTCCGTGGTTGGTTACGCCACAGGGTGTCTCCGGAGTTACGTTAAATAACCAGTCTAAGTCTAAGACTAAGCACTGAGTGGTCATCACCTTGAGAGTTTTATGGAGAAACTGTGTGTGTGTGTGTGTGTGCGCGCGCGCACATCTCTGTTTGTGTGTGTGCCTGTGTGTGTGTGTCAGCAGGCCCGCTGTGACCATTATCTTACCACTGGGCTTCGAGTGAGATCTTAGAGCCTCCGTTTGGTTCTTAAAAGGCGGTTTGATTCACCGCTGGGTTCCCCTGTGTAGTTGGTGGTGATTTGTTTAAAGGAGAATGTTAAGGAGAATGTGAAGATGTTCAAGTCGGTGTATATATTTTATTTAATAGCCAGTGGTTGCTCTTATCTAAATCGAGGTGTCAGAACTAATCAAGGTGAAGTTCACTCTTGTGAAAATTCTCTCGAGGGCAAAGAACAAGTAATAATTCTGGTACCTGCATGTCTGCACCTAATTATCAGACCAGAAAGGTCACTGGATGCGGTGAGGGTGGGGGAAGGGGTGGTGGTTGATCAGGTCTCTAATTCAAGGTTAACATCTACTTCATTCTCTGACCTATAGATTTCTAGATTGCTACTGCACCCATAGGCGTTGTTGTAATGAGTGATTGTGGCTTGTGAGATGTGTCCTCCCCCTGTTCTCTGTGGGCACGCGGGGATAGTGCTGGCTGGGTCCCTTAAGGACACCCCCTTAGACCTCCCCTATCTGTCCACACATTGCATTTTAATTTCCTCTTGAAGTGTAACTGCTGTCTCACACTCCAGCGTGGCAGCAGAGGTGTGAAGGTCCTTTCCTCTGTGTGGACGCACCAGTGGTGGCATCAAGTGCACCTACTCCCCCTGTATGATAATTACCCCCCCACCCCCCTCCTCTTTAAAGCTACCTCTTCTGCACCAATTAACCTTTACCCTCATCGCCCCTTCCTGCACATTGACCAATGAGTGCTCTCGGGCCAGTTGCTAAAGTCAGTGCTCTGAATTCATCCACTGCTCAGCTGCTTTAGGCAGGATGCCCATGGTGACCCATGTTCAGATTCAACCTGCGAATTTCACCAACTCTGCCCCACTCTCTGCCTGTCCATCTCGACCATTCTAAGCATACATCGTACACCCTTCTAGATCATTCACCATTCATCTAAATAACAGAGTGCTTGAAGAAGTACACTAGATTCATTTGGGATAATTGTGTGAGTTCTTTGTGGCCTACTTTAACTTCACTGATAGAAGGCTGTTGGTGCAGTAGGAACAGCCAAACCCTCTTTTCTACTCTTCTCTCCTCTTTTCTCTCGCTCTGTGTTTCTCCAGAGGATGGGGGGGGGGGGCAGTGGTTTGTAAGCATCCAATATGATTAGACCGGAAGAGCAGGAATCAGCAATGCTTGAAATTTATGTATTAAAAGCTTTGTGTGGGTTGTTTTTAAAGGCTCTCTTCCCCGCCGTGTGGAGAATGCCATGATTCACAAACAGAAGTGCCTCTCTCTTTCTCTCTTTTCATTTTCTTCCTGCGTCTTTTTTTCCTCTTTTCTTTCTCCTCTTTGCTCCCTCTGTCAGATGCCTTTCTCTGCCAGGCTGCCCCCATCTCTCTGGAGTGCCTTGGCAAAGTCCAATCTTCCCCCCCAATAAAGAGCCTGGCACTGGGACCCGCTCCCACTCCCCTCCCCATGTCCATTCCTCCCCGGGAGACCCTTCCGGAAATAAATAAGCTAAAAATTGAAAATGAATTTCCCCTTTCTTTTTTTTGGGGCTTTTAAGTCATTTTGTGTGATGCGCTTTCCGCCGACTTGTCTGCCTTTTTCCCCTCTGAGGAATATGAAGCTGAGCAAGCAGTGATGAGGTGTTAGAAGCACCGAGCGTGAGTCAGGTCTTCCCCCCCTATCCCCCCTCACTCGCTCAACTCTCTCTCTCCCCCTTTCTCCCTTTTCCTCTCTGCCACTGTTTGTCAGCATGTCCTGCTCCCACTTCCTCACATCTCTGTCTCTTTGTCTCTCCCTCTCTCTTTTCTTTCTCTTGTCTCTGTCTGTCTCCTTTCTCTCCTCACTCTTACTTACTATCTATCTTCCCTTTTCTCTCTCTTTCGAAATATCTTGCTTCTACTTTTGCTTCTTTTTTTCCTATTCTCCCATTACTTTTTTCTGTCCTCCTTCTCCTTCTCTTATTTCTCTCTCTCTCTCTCTCTCTCTCTCTCTCTCGCTCTCCCACCCTGCCTCAGACGATCAGCAGTAGAGGATCTCGGAACGCGCGGCGTGTCCAGCGTGTCGGTCATCCCAGACCAGACGGGGGTGTGTGAGGTTGAGGAGAGGGGATGGGGGTGGGTGCACTTTTTTGACACGTGGATCAATGAATCAGCGGCCGTTTGTGCTGACCCCTCATTAGGGCAGAGCGCCGAGCCTCCATGTGTGAAGAGGGGGGGAAAACTCCCTCCTGGACACCCCTGACAAATGAGAGCACCCATGCTCAGGCCCTGCTCTTCCCCCTGCAGGGCCCAGCGCGTGGCTGTTTGCTAGTCCAGAGAGGTCTAGTGATGACATCCTCCAAGGTTTGTTAAACGAGACATGGTTGATGCTCTGTTATCTTAGTAATGGCCCCACTTTAGTTTCTTTATCCGACACTTCTCTTTGGGGAAGGCTTCAGATGTCTTTTGACTTTTGTTACTGGGAGGATTCATTTGGTTGTGGTTTGTCATATAGGATTCTAGGGATGGCCCCACACACACACACACACACACACACACACAAACCTATCTTGTTGTTCTTGCTGTTGTTTATTTTTTTGCAACTGTTTTACTGTCTCTGTGTTAAGGGAACCTGGAGCAAGCAGAGGTAATTGGCAGAGAAGCCTTGAAGATTTTGCCCCAAGACCCCACAATTATGTTCTCATTAGCCAACGTCTTAGGAAAGCTGCAAAAATACCAGGTGAATATTATCACAGATGAATCAGTAAACTCTGTACCTCTTGATGTACAGTACATGTTTCTTCGATGCCACAACAATCCCTGTTGATCTGAATGTACTTCAGATTTTCTGTCATTTTTAATTGATGTCTTTAAAAATGTGTGATGGGAGTTGGATCAGATAAAAAATAACTTTTTTCATTTATATATTTTTTTTTTCAGGAATCAGAAGGTTTCTTCTTGCAGGCTCTGAAGATTAACCCGAATGCTGCCAGTTGCCATGGCAATCTCGGTAAGACACGTTTTCATGTTAGCACAGTTGCTTCTTTATTCTCCAACACTATTGAGAAATCTGGGTTCAACATAAACAAGTCTTGAAGCAACTGGAAATTCTCTACCTTTTTTTTTTTATTTAATACGGGAACGGAGTACAAAGGGAAGTCTGTCTGGTTGTTGAGTTGAGGCTAACGGGGTTGTGTTGTGGTGTTCTGTAGCTGTTCTCTACCATCGCTGGGGAAAGCTGGACCTGGCCAAAAGACACTATGAGCAGGCCCTAAAACTAGACCCCAGTGCACCAGGGACCAGGGAGAACTACAACATGCTGCGACGCAAACTGGAACAGAAACAGAGGACCATCAGCTAAATACTGAACTGTGTGTGTGTGGACGTGTCTGTCTGTCCATGGGTTTGTGTGTGTTTGTGTGTATCTGTCTGTCTGTCTATGGGTTTGTGTGTGATTTCTGTGGGTGTATGTGCAGTGCACCAGGTATGTGTGCACATGCAGAAGTCTGTCTTTGTGTGTATGTGTGTGTGTGTGTTTGTGTATGTTTTGTTTGCAGTGATATTTATTGCATGATGCAGTAGCCCTACAGTCTTGCACATGGTGAGAACTGGTAATAAAGGACGATTCCTGGTTTTCATGTCTGTCTGATGGAGTGGCTGGTTCATACCTCACCTGTTCGGCACCGGCATTCTCACGTTGTTCTCTGGTCTCTGGCGGGGTGCTCGCCGACGAGGAGGCCACTGGGTGGAGACGCTCTCTACTTTGCTTTCGTCTCTTTTGGTGCTGTGTTTGATTTGGGAGTGTTATGAAAGCGTTGGGCACACGGCATGTCAGAAGGGTGTGTGGACGTAGACATGTGGAACGCATCCACCCAGAGCATCTCCAGGGCCTTTCATCCGCTGACCCCGGTGTTGTGGCAGCTGGGCTGCTGTTTATTTGTCTGTTTTACATCGACGCGATAAAGGGGCGTTATGGTTGGCCGTCCGTCAAGAATGCCAAGGCACTTGCTGGCCTGTCGCCACAGACGCAGCCGCTCCCTTTAACAAATTGTGTTTTAAGAAGTCGGTTACTGGGGGACAAGAAAGTGGAAGACAGGCATGTACACACATACACACACACATACACACACACACACATTAAGTAACAGCTGAGCTTACAAGCATGACTGTGTGAATGTGCACTATGAAGCATTTTACTTTTTTTTTATCCAGCTCAGTGTCAACCTCCCTCAAGACACATTTACTCTCACAGTATCACACACACACACACAGTCATTCTCTCTCACACAAACACACACACACACACATACACACACACAAACATTCTTTGTTCCACTTCCGTCCATCTGTAGTTAATGCAAGAAAGATGTTTTGCAAGTAAAAGGTGTGTCTCTGATGTGCCCAAGTAGGAGAGGGAAGGGTCAGCCTTAAGCAGGAAGCCCAGAGCTAGGGCACAAACACCTCCAACACCAACATCAGCGCCAGCAGCAGTCACAGCAGCAGCTACACACAAGGCGTCCAGACAGCCCAATGACCAACTAGAGGCTTCAAAGAAGAGCCCTCTGCCCGATGCTCCCCTGGGGGATGTGTGTGTCTGTGTGTGTGTGTGTGTTGCGCACGCTGGCTCCTCATGAAAGTTACTGCTGAGTGAGACGCGACCCTGCAGGACAAACTTCAGTCGGCGCAGGCTCTGCTCCCCTCCCTCCCCAAGGGGGTTGAGGGGCAAAGGTCGCCGCACTTTTTATTTTTTCACCTGCTTCCGACACACACCGCCAAGGAAAAGAACTTTTTGAAGAACTGGCCTTTCAGCTGGGGGGTGCTTTTGAAGATGGAGGCTAGGGATGTTTGTTGGTATGTGCGTTACTGTAAAGAGCCACAGGTGTTAGGACAGAGAGCTCACACACACACACACACACACATATCTAAAGAAGCGTGGCACATTCATCTCTTGCTATTCTGCTGTTCATTTCATAATAATCTATTCTCCACAACATAGCACATCAACATCATAGCATTGATTATATATGAATTTTCCACATTTTGGTTTTATTGGAAATGATTACAGTGATGATATCAGGGAAGTCTAGGTGCACTTTGCCCCTGTTATATTCAGAAAGAGTACCAGGGTTGATCTGGATAGCGTCCCATAGTCACCTCTTGAAGGAGACCGCCTGCATACAAACAATTATCACCCCAACCTGGACTGATTTCCTTTAGCTGACAAGGTGGGTCACTGAATTAAGTCAGTGACAATAGGATGCCCCTATAAGCAATCAGTGGGAGTAATATGAGCTTTCATTTGATAAGAGAACTGAAACTTTGACTTTCAATAGATGGTCAAAGTTGTTTATTCGTGGTGGTGTAATAAATGAGACTGAAGAAACATGGGGTCTCCAAAGATACCTGTCTACTATGTGGTGTATTTTAAATACAAATTTTACGAAATTAATAAAAGTCTGGAGTGCTTTACAGGCGACTCAATGACACTGACCTGTCCAGAGCACTGGCAATGGTGTGGACATTGGCGGTGGTGGACACTGCATAGCTGCTCATCACACAAATAGGCTAATGAAAGACATTTTGTAATTAAAGTTATGCTGACCAACAGTTTTGTGGCATGATAAAATGACTGAGTATGCGAAGTTGCAGAGGTGTCTCTTTTTGCCGACCTAATGCAATTATTTAAGTACAAAGGTTGCAACATTTTTGTCAGAGATTACATTTTATAAAGTGTCCTTTTTATTCATTTACATAGATTAAGAAGTGCCCGAAAGGACATTCAGATCCTGCTTTTGAATATTATGCCTATTTTGGAAAATAAAAAAAATCAGTAGGCTATGCGATGCAATCAATATGCTGCCACAGGGAATGACAAAATTGCATGATCTTCTCCACTTTGCGTTGTTCATCTTAATGAAAAATGTGAGTATGACTGTCGGGCTATCTCTTAATGCAGGAATTGTATCTTACAATGTAATTTTAGGATGGCCTCATATGTGTCTATGAGTAGCCTATTATTCACTGATGTCCAGGGCTAATCAAACCATATGGTTCCCTTGCATATTGTAGACGTGTGTTCCTTCAGCAGAGTGCAAATCGCCCTGACAGGATGTTGTCAATGTTACTCTTCCAAAACGTTCTTTAACCCCCTCCTCCTCCTGACTGACCTCCAAATACAAACCCTAATGGGTTGTGATGCATCCCTCTCGACCCGTCGTCTAATTAATGCAGATTTTCACAGATTCGGAGTAACAGAATCTTTCATCCGGTGCGCTGCGTGCTCTTCTTTGACACGGGGTCATGAGGTCGTGCTCACATGCGATTATTGGACTGGCAGTCATTAGGAAGCAGCTTGCCCCTCGCGACCGCCACCTCGCTCTGAAGAGCGCTCGACTCCATTTCACGCGGCTGCCCCGCTCCTCAGAGAAGCCCTGACTGTCACGCACTATTCTGCCACCATGTCCAGATTTCTAGGCATCCCTGGCCCATGATTAATTGTTAGAGACTGGCAATAAAAAGTCCAGCGAGGCCAGCCGCTTGCTGCGGTTTGTGGGATAGGCTAAATAATGGACATTTCAGTTTTCCGAATTTTAGGCTGTATGCCAGTGTGCCTAAACCGTTTTTTTTATTGGTTTTGTATATTATTGTATTATTATTTTATATTCACTGACACGTCTAAAACTATTTAACCAAACGCTTAAGTCATACATAGAAAATACATTGGCAAGTGGCCTGACAATGTACAACAGACTAGTTTTCGGAAAAAAAGCACAGCCTACCTATGATGAATATGGCAAGAGTATTTCTAAAATCTAAATAGCGAGCGTGCTTTTTTTTTTGTTGTTTTTTTTTTTCAACTTTGTCCATGGTGGAACAAAAATAATTTTCAATGAGACCCCTCAGAGCTATTTTGCAAAACAAAATAAAGCAGCTAGATCTTATTGAAAATATAGTGCAGTGAGACGGAAATTTATTAACTGGCACCAGCTAATGCGTGCATTATTCATTTCTGGTAAGCATGAAAAATGATTTAAAGAGGTCTGAAATTGCAGCGGCAAAGGCTGACTGCACAGTGCCCCGACTTGTTCATTTGCCATCCTTTAGAGAGGCGGAGGAGAGGGATCCGCTCTCTGGACGGACTCGGCAGTAACAGCTGTGCACTTCTCACACGGGGGTGGCCATCTCTTCGGGGCGGTGGGTAGTCTGAGAAGCAGATGGGGAGACACACCAGCGCTCGTATCGGCTTGTGCGCACCGTTCCCTCGATTAAAAAAATAATATCGTTTGCATTCGGTAGTGCGAGAGGCAGGCCCCACGGGACACGGAGGAGTGGTAGCCTACTGTTGTTGGGGTTTGTAGAGTAAGACTGTAAAGCTCACTTTACAAATAGAGCAGACCATGGTGCTGAATGCATTTTTCCATGCGTGCCGGACAGAGAAAATGCTTTCGTGGTGTGTCTTTCCCCCCTTCTTCGTCTCTTTTTCCTTCAACTCCCCATTCCCCCCTCAAACCACTCTTTTCAGCGCAGTCAGAGAACGAAGCAGGAAACGGTGCCAGTGGCATATGGCTTTCCACCGCGCTAAACATTCATTCAAAAGACAGGTTCATCAGTCATTGCGGAAGCCCGAACCTATACAAACTCCTGATGGATGGTTTTTTGGGCTTACCTGCTGCTCGTACATTACCTTTGAAGCACAGGTTCCCCCCCAAGCCCACGACACCGGAAAACTGCAATCCACGAAATACTCCTTGCACATAAGCAACAGAAGCCAAGTTAGGGGCGCAATAATAAATAAGCTTTCGAACCTCTGTGCAAGGAACCCAGGGTCGGGTCTGTGCAGGCCAATTACAGCACAGCATCTGTCGCATAGTGGGGATACATGAACAACTTCCGAATGATTTGGGCAATTAAAAGAGGAACGCTTACTGGTCGTTCAAATAATAATTTCTTACAGGACAGCCAGCAATGAGAAGGCAGACAATCTCACCATTTAGGGTAGGACAAATAAGGGCGTTCTTGGGGGATCTATACTTATTTCAGTGGCAGGCGTCTGGGTCTTTGTTCTGACTTAGGCCGCCTCGGTGTTTTTTTTCTGCCAAATTTAACAGAAGGCTCAGGGGGTGATAGGGGTCCACTCCGGTCTCACCTTCTGCTGAGTAACTACCCAAGAAAGACAATCAGCCCTGCGGTCTGCTCCTCAAAGTGAAAATCCTTTAATTAGGGACCTTTTACGCTGCTTTTTCCTTCAGGATTGTTGGATCATAAAAAATGCAATTAGACCTCCAAGGCTCAAGTGTAATTAATTTTCCACCGTCCCAACTACTCTGAAAAATTCCAAATTCACTTAATTTTCATGGGTTGCATGTAAGCTATCATTTGAGATTTTTTTTAACAGTGATCACGGTTATTATGTCTAAGCTTATTTCTTTAGTCTATTAGAGTGTTTTGTCAAAGCGAGGAAATAAGGTCAAATGAATTATTATAATATTAAAAAATATTATATTTTTTAAACGTATATACTTCCAGAAGCCACAGTCATTTTATTTAAAATGAATTAGTGTATTAAATGTGAATAAAACCTGACATCGAAACGTTATAAATGACTTATAGTCCAAAGCTCCGGGGCCTGAAGTCCCTGTTAATGCCAGTAGAGGCAGTGTTGCCCATGAAACGACAATGAAGGCTCTTGCAATGTTACATAGGGAAGTGCATTGCGGAGAGAAAAAAGTTTTCAAACGAACAGTCAAAATGCGACACTGCACTCCCTAGTATTGCAGTTTTATCTCCTGAATGCTTTATAGAGTAGGCTAAATAATTCCATAAAGGGCCAAACTAGTTGAATATTTACAGGAAATTTGAGATAATCAGTGACCTCATATTACAACATTTCTTTCAAATAGTTACTTTTATATCTCTGCCAATCCAAGTCGCAATCCAAGTGTGAAGGAAATTATATAATTAACACCACCAAAATCTAATAAACACTGAAATCAGAGCCAAAACCCTGGCTTTTTACATATTAATACACCTTTGAAATCTTAAAAAAAAAAAAGATTTTATACATTACAGTTTGGCTTATTCATTCTGTATGATGATGATAATATTATCCCAGTATTGCCTATCTAATGTCAAAAACAGTGGACCTTTTTAAGAGCAATGCTGCAATAGCCTTTTTAAGCTATTTTCCAAAATGTTTAAAGAGATAATTTAACACAAAAAATATTACATTTTCCCTAAAATGGGTGAAAGGTCATAATAGAGCACTAGGACGATGCATGGCAGAGAAGAAAGGTGAAAATAACTGACCAGCAAAATGAAAAGTAATCATAATAGACCACACAAGCCATTCATGTGGAAGCTGAAAATATTTGATTAAAACTAATTTCCAAGCCCAGCCAGTCACCACACTTTTAATTTGGTTGTGTAACCTTCTTATTATTGCCTGTAACCCCATGAAATAGCTGTTTGTTGATCAGTCCTCGCAGTTTGTTGGTAATCTCTGTTGTAATATCTTGTAATTAGAGGGACATTGTACAGAACCAACAAATTCTCTGCAAATCACTGCCAGGCTTTGCTGGCCAAGAGCTCAACAACTGAAAATCAGTAATCGTTCCACTTAGGCCCATACATTGTAAATCAACTTGGCTAATGCACTCAGCTCAATTATCGCATACACACAACCCCCCCCCCCCCCCCCCCCCCCCCACACACACACACGCACACACCACACACACAAACAACAAACTAAGTGATCAATTCACTATCACCGAGCATGTGAAATGGGCTTCATTTGCATGTGCTTAAGCAGGTCCATTGCTTTATGCGTGTGAGCGACCACATCTACTACAAACCTCCCTTTAGCACCAGAGGTTTGGGACCTTGCTAAATATCACCGCAATGGCCCTGTCAGCAGCCTGACAGTCATCCCGCAAGCACCCCTGATTAACTACAGCCTCGGTCACTGCTGCAGCTGTGGAATCAACCAAGTGCTGTCTGCCAAGCAGCCACCTTCAACTTTTTACTTCTCTTTTCTTAATATTTCTTTAAATGTAAAATGAATCAATGTGTGATTGATACAGATATCTGTTACATTGTTTATTTAAAATACGATTCAACGAAACCATGATTCAAAATAATTAATATGACATTTACAAAGCACCTAAATGTTAATTACAATGTCACAAATTAATAGCCTCAAATTAATATTTTCATTCTTTTCCACACTGAAAATTAAAAATAATCTCCATTTAGGGGTGCATTTTATGCAAGCATAATAAAATGCAAGCATAATAAAATATTGGGCTACTATACTTTCAGTTAAAATGTTTTAAACCTCTGTTTGAAGGACAACAGAAAAGGTGTAATTGCTGCCAACTGTACTTTGCAAATAAACACACTTCATTTTTCACAAAGAAAACCGTCTCATTTTCACTCCATCTTGCTTGTCCTGTTTTCACAGTCCATTAAATTATTAGCACAGAAAGGGGAGAACACAAAAGCCCTTAGAGAAGAAAGGAGGAGATGTGGCAATCACAGTGTAGGAAGAGAAAGTGAGTGAGAAAGAGGGAGGGAAAGAGGGAGAGAGAGAGTGAGAGAGAGAAAGAGAAATTGCCTGCTAACCCCTGGGCTGGGGGACAGACCCCAGCAGTAATCTCATGACGACAGTTCCAGGCTCTGTGATAGATGACACCGCCTGATGCTGCCTGAATTCATAAGTTGCCATGCGGAGGAAGGATTTCACCTAAAGCCTCCTTTCAATGTACAGTAGTTGATTTGTAATTAAATCCACACAATGGAGTTTGCACAAGAGCAGGTCATTCAAGGAGCTAAACCACTCTGCACTTGAAATCATGGCATGTCAAGCTCAAGAGGAGAGAATGACA
>JAGFZM010000514.1:1138-6138 GCA_017657215.1 Limnothrissa miodon | reverse complement strand
AGAAATAGACATACAGTGAGAGAGCAAGAAAGGGGAGGGTGGGCTTGAGACAGAGAAACAGAGAGAAAGGCAAGATTCATTAACATACAGTACACTAGAGTTGGACAAGGCCACACACACACACACACACATTTTTTCTCTCATATGCACATACACACACACCTTCACACACATTCACACTTTCCAACACATTCATTCTCTGTCACATGCACACTCTCACTCTCTCACATGTACTCTCTCTCTCTCTCTCTTTGTCTCTCTCTGCACACACACACACACACACACACATAGCCTGACAGGGTTGCCATTATGGGTGGCGCACCTGAGCCTGGCACCCCTCACATGCTCAGGCAGCTGTGTGGTAGCCCCGTGCCAAGGTGAGGGGGTGGCCCACTCGCTGCAGTCTCCCTCTGACGGCCGCTCCGTCCAGTGAGTGCCACCAGCACTGATGCGGCCGCGCGGGAGCCAGTCAAAAGGCCCAATGTAAATGTATGTAAATGGCGCCCGGGCAGAGAGCCAAAGGCTGACCCAGCGTGGCGTTCCAGCGGGCTCAGAGCAGGATGGTGTCGTCAGCGCTGCCACAACGCAGCACGCAGCGCGCCCGCGCTATCGCTCTCCCATCAGCGGCAAGCAAGTGTAGCCGCAGCAAGCAGCAGCAATCCAAAGTAAATCCACAAAGCCAAACCCCAAACCTGGCTTACCCTACCACACTCAAGCATTAAATGTTCCTAATCATTTCAGGCTGATTTGGGAGTCAGAGCAGAGATCAGTGAGCACAGATACGGCATTACAAATAGCCATTTCTCTCTAAAAAGCCCTAACACAAGACACATGTTCCATATCTGGTTATGCTCATATTTTACGCATGAAATTTTTTTTCTTTATTTTTTTGCAAAATCCAAATACTAGTTTTTTGTCAAGGTAAAAACACTAGATCCACCCACCCCATATCTGTAGGGTCTGTAAAAAACCATCAGAGATATTGTTGTGCTTAAAGGGTAAACAAAGGGCCTTCCAGCATTGTTTTCCCATTGGGAATCACATCAGACCCAGAGTGTCCCCTGTCTGGAGTAGGGGTGGTTCTGTGGAGGCCACACACACACACACACGCACACACACACTGATGGCGACATTGCCTTGGCTGGTGTCTGTCACCATGTCTGATGTTCCTGGTGGGATCCATCATGTGGCTGGCAGGTTGGCTGGCAAACAGAAGGCTCTTGGGGGAGTGTGTTTGTCTCTCTTTCGCTCTCTCTTCCCCAGTGTGTGTGTGTGTGTGTGTGTGTGTCCGTATGGGTGGGAGTATGCCTCCTCCCTCTTTCCATCAAACACACCGCATGATACACACACACACACACATTAACACACACAATGTGTTTCATGTAGTGTGCTTGGAGAAAAGAGGGTTTTTTCCAAACAAAGACATACATTTGTAGACACGCACACACTCTTAAACATTCACACACCCACACACACATAAACACACACACACACACAGACACACACACAGCGTCCCTTCAGCAGCTGTGTGGAAAGCGAGGGAATGGAGCGGAGTGGAGATCTGCAGATGTGAGGTTTGCTCGGCAACAGAAGGTATCAGCGTTCCGCACGTTTGTTTTTCCACCTTTCCTGGAGGAAAAGAGAGGCCCTTGATCTGACTTGGAGCAAAACAGTTAGCTTTTGTTCACAGATGAAAACCAGCAGAAGGGAAGGGAGGGAAGGAGGGGGGGCGGAGGGTGGGGGAGAGAGAGAAAGAAAGAAGTAATGAAAGAGAGATACTTGAAGAAAAAAAAATGAGGGGAAAGCTACATTTTTAGGATGAGAAGCTGAAGAAATCCGGCAATCAGATACTGAGTGAGCATGACCACCAAAGATACTCTTGACCCATACCTCTTATCTTACACCCCACATCCCCTTGGGATCTCTCTCTCTTACACACACACACACACACACACACACACACACTATGCCAGTCCCCGCTCTCTCTCAGCCTACCTCCCACACTCTCATTAACCTGTGACGCAGTGAGCGGCTGAGTGACGCCAATGGAGAAAGAGAAGCTCGAAGTCCACACCTCTCCCCTGCCTCGGGCTGCCCCATAAAGCCCTTTTTAACGTTCCCCCGTGAAACCCAATCAGGATTCACGATTGTTTATGTGCCTTCTGGAGCCACTACAGTGGCGTTCTTATGGGCTTCGACTTGGCTGAAGAAAAGCACAGTTAAAAACACACAAGCAGGACAAGCACTGTATGGATAGAACATAACACACATGGCAAGCGACCAGACATCTACGCAACTAAGCTCTTAGACAATATAACATAACACTCTTGCCAATCGACCGGATATCCACACACAACTGAGTTCTTTGACAATATGTGTATGTGTATGTATGGTTTGATGAGCTCTGTGTTTGCGCTGGGGTGGACATGATGTGTGGTCAACCTATCCTCTTTAGCTATTTCCTTTTACCTAATGTGGAGGTACAGCTGTTTTGCCCTGGTTATGACTTCTGATTGTTTATGTGGTAATGGTCATGTTAGGCCAATGGTCAAGGTTTCTTCCTCTACCATAACAAGTAAAAACAAAAAACGCTGCTAGGGAGTTTTTCCTTGCCCCTGTTGCTCATTGGGCCTCTTGTGTTAAGCGCTTTGTGACATGCCTTTTGTAAAAATGCGCTATATAAATAAAATTGAATTGAATTTAATTGAATAGTGTGTTTTGTTCTTTTTGCGTTGTTGACACAAATGACACAAATATGACCGTATACAGTAAATGGCTGTGGTTGTAGTTACAGATAAAGCTTGGCTGCCTGTTTCCCTGGTGTTTCACTGAAGCAGGACATAAATCATGTGTGGCGAAATCTCTGGGGAAACAGGATGTGATAGAACGTGCCCTCGAAGTCCAAAGGTGAGATGGAGTCAAAATATCATCCCCCCTTTTTCAGTATCGCTTTTCTCAAGTGCTGTATTCCCAAATTATTCCCGCACCTAACACGGCGGCTCCATGGAGGCCTCGGCCGGGAATCCCTGCCTCAGTAATACCATCCGTCAGCTAATGCAAACAGCGCTCTACACAGGGAACATCTGAGCACGTTCCCACAGAGATCCTGCTCATAAAAGTTCAACTGTCGGAGCAGCTCAAGCATTTAACCCCATAAGTGCAGCTTGGCTTTATTGTAAACGACTACGCTGTAGATACCAGCTAACCTTATCACCAATGATAGATTACGTAGTAATGCTCATTGACTTTGGCACCCTCGTTCAGCTCTGTATAGTCTTTTGAATGAGGCCTACTGTTTTAACAGCTTGCTGGTTTAACCCTGCCCGTCATTCCAAAGCACCCTTTAGCATTAACTGCATTAAATCATGTACAAATTGCTGTATGTGTATGAGATCTATGCTTAATGCCTGTGGACTGAGATGCTACATCTGTGACAGCTTCTTAGCGTACGCACGGAGCAGCTCAGTGGAGCCACGCTAGCGTAGCCCTGCATCTGTGGCGGCAGAGGCAGGCAGCCTGTTAGCATTCCGCCCTAACGACTCCATCAGTGGCAGTCTCAAGGTAGCTGTCAATCAGGACGCATCATTTAATCCCGCAGCACTCCAAGGACTCCGCTAAGCGTGCCGGGGCCCATGACAGCACGTCTTACAGCTCTATTTAAAGGATGCGCACAGTCGTGTTTGCAATGCGCTCGTAATTAGAGAGGGAGAGAGAGCATGGGGGGGAGAGAGAGAGGGTAAGAGAGAGAGAGAAATAAAAAGAGATAGAATGGAAAAAACAGCAACAAGTGTGTTTACGACAGGGCACAGAAATACAGTATGCACACGCACACTGACGCACACACACACACACACACACATACACAAACACAAAGACTCAAACAAAGCCGTTTCATTTTCCAATCATTGGCTTTTGAAGAGCAAGCAAGTCAGGAAAGCACACAAGCCTAAGCTGCTGAACAAGCCCTGGCAGTGCCACGGGTACTCAACCACAAAGCCACCGCATTCATCCATCCTCTTTTTGGAGAGACGGTGCCTCATCAGAGCCCCTCGCCATAATTAGATTCATGCTTCTGAGGCGCACAAAACAGGCCCGCTGCACATTAGACAGCATACGAATGAGCCACAAACACGTATTTCAATTCAGGCAGGGGAAGCATAGCGGAGCGAGCGTTTAGCATAGCCCTTTATGGGGAAGTGAGATGTTAATTGTGTGCCGTTACCTCTAAGCTGCTCCGCTTGTTGTATTAATCAGCGTGCTAATTGATGCGGCGATAGAAATGTAGCCATGGGCGAAAGGGAGCGGAGGAGAGAAGAGCGGCGCGCTGGAAGATGTCAGATAAAGGACTATCGAGGGAACCATATGGAGACGTCGATGCTTTGAAACGCCACAGAAGTTTTCGTGTTACCCGAGAGAGAAATGTATGCGTTGGTTTAGTTGTTGTTGCTGTTGTTTGTGCTGTCTTTTTCTCATTGTTTCTTAATCTTGGAAAAAGACACTTTCTGGAGTCTTGTAGAAAAACAAGCCACTTCAGAAGGCTGTTGATGCGTAACAAAGGTATAGAGCAGATGCTGCTTCAGGTACATATGTCTGTGTGCAGATGTGGACTGTATGTGCTCATTGAGTTTTCATCCCAAATTTTTGTTTTTTATCACTTATGACGGAGAACATATTTGTCTGTCTGTTTTTTTTGCTTGTTTTTTTTTTTTTTATTTTATTTCATCATGATGTCCAAGCAAAAAAAATACTTCAGTAAAATCAATAAAAGAGCATGTTTGCAACTGAACCAGAGCTGTTTCTGGGAGCATGTCTGTACAGTATGTCTATCCACGTATGTGTGCAATGTGTCCACTGACTCATGAAGTATATGATTGTGTGGGAACCCCAGATGATGGACAGGTCAGGGGACAAGGTCCTGCCGCAGGTGATGGAGGGACATAGACATATATATAAACACACTGCATGGGGAGAATGAAAGAGTGGGGGGGGGGGGGGGGGGG
>JAGFZM010000513.1:30996-62635 GCA_017657215.1 Limnothrissa miodon | reverse complement strand
AGAGAGAGAGAGAGAGAGAGAGAGAGAGAGAAAGAGAGAGAGATGGTTCATTACCTCTATCCCCCTACCCCACCGAACACACAACACACACACACACATACAGAAATGCACCATAATAGCTCTCTTCACACCTCTCTTCTTTTGCTGAGTGAGGCATTGGACCACTTCACACACACACACACACACTTACACACACACACAGAGACACACACGCTGCAATTGGAGGGGACTCCTTCTGGTGTTGCACTTTTTTGTTCTGTTCTTGAGAGAGACAACAAAATGTCACCATATGGGCATCAGGAAGAGCCTGCAGAGGTGATATTCTTTAGACAGGCAGGAAAATCATCTCAATGTAGAAGTAGTCCTCTGAGTTTGAGGATGATGACCATGATGACCATATCCCACCTACTATGCTAGCTATGTTTGGAGAGAGAAGGTGTGTGTGTGTGTGTGTGTGGGTGTGGGTGTGGGTGGGGGGGGTTCCTGTGCAGATCTTGAAATGGGAGAGTGTCGACGGAGAAACAAGAAACAAAGAAAGAACAGATTTGAAGAAAATGTTTATGTAGGAAAAAACAAAACAAAAAATGACATTAATTGTGCACATGTTTCTGTGTGAACATGTATGCGTGTATATGTGCGTCTGTGTATATGGCTGTTTGTGTTGTGTTTGTGACCATATGTGTGTGTGTGTGTGTGTGGTGATTATCCTCGGAAGAGCCAGACCTGAGGGAAAGGCCCCTGTAGCATCCCCGTCCCCAGTCTCAGCAGCAGCAGCAGCCACCACCAGCAGTGCGTGAGGCACCTCCATTGTTCTGCCCCAGATTCAATAACTGACCACAATATGCTGGGGCTAGCCGCCACCTGCAGACAGGCCGGTAATTGTGAGAGGGGCAGTTAGGGCCACGGTGTAATCAAGCATATGCCTTCCACGGCTGATGGTGGGTTTTTGCACAGAGGGGGGAAAGAAAGACAAGAGAGGGGAAAGTTGGGTGGGTGTGTGGGAGGGTGGGGGGGCTACTTTAGCTGGCTAGTGTGCATGTGTGTGTGTCTTTGTGAGTGTGTCTGTGTGTGTGTGTGTGTGTTTGGTTGTGTTCTGAGGAAGGGAAGCAACGCAGTTGCCTGTTGGTCGTGTTGTAGCAGGAACGTTGGTGCACCTGTTCAGAGGTAAGTGGCCAAATTAAAAGCCAACTTATTTTTTTTCTTTTTAGGTGGCCTGACGAGCTGGCGGTAGCGATTAGCACGCTGGCCACAGACCCAAAGGGATTTGCAACAGTGTCATTTGTGGGGAAGATGAGGAATTGGGGAATGTGTGTGTGTGTGTGTGTGTTCTTTTTGTGAGTGATTCAAATAATCTGGAAGCACGTCGTTGAGTCTTGTCGTTAAAGTTAAAGCACTAAGCCATATGGCCATATTGTTGGAATCTCATTCCGCTCTGTAATATCCTTCACAGTATTCCATGTAGAGTCTTTCCTTTCTCTCTCTTTCTTTCTCCTCCACTTTTTGGCTCCTGCCATCTTTCAATATGAAGCATGGATTGAAGTAAATTGATAGCTACCAGCGTACTCCCTCAAGAGCTGCCGATCCATGCCTGCGTTCGACACGTCTGAATTTGGCCGTAATTGAAAACTTCCGTCCCTCTGTTTGCAGCTTGGCGGTGTCAGTAGATCTGCAGCTCCACTCTTTCAAAAGGAGCCACTTGACAATTATGTCACTGGAGGTAAGTGGCTCGACTCCCGGAGAGGAAGCCAAGCGCCAATGAAAGAGAAACAGCTGGAACAGGTTATAATTAACAAATTGAATATGATTTAGCCCATTAGTTGGAAATTAAAAAGCTGGCATTAATTAGTCTGAGAGAGAGAAAGAGAGAGCGAGGGTGAGCGTGTACATGTGTGTGAAGTCCTTTTTTTCCAAAAGAGACTGCCATTTTTGTGCCAATTCTTGGCTAAAGTGATAGCATGTGTGTGTGTGCGTGTGTGACTGAGTGTATCAGTAAATGCAAAAATTTAGACAGCTGTGCAGCACTCCAGACATGACCCCTACGCCACCCCCCCCCTTATCCAACAAATTACAGGCTTTGCTGTTGTCACTGTTACTTGATATTCAATCGCTATCACTGTCCCTCACTGTCTTATAATAGTGCTGGCATTTTATATGATAATGTCAACACCCACTTCCCTATTGCCGTGGCTATTGTTTTCCAGGTTGCACTTAAAAGGCTTTTTTTTCATCCCGTAATTTTATTTTATTTAAAGTGAGATGTGGTGTCTGCTTCTCTTGTGCTTATTTCACTCCAAATGAGTCATTCCTTCTGTCGTGTCCGTTGTCAACCAATAGGAGGCTGAGGATGATGGTAGCGGTAGCTGTAGCTGTGCTGGTGGCGATGATTCACTCCGGGCTATTTTGGGTGTTTAAGAGTTGTCCTCTAGCAGGTTTGGCCAGGGTGGGGGTGGGGGTGGATAAGGGGTGTGAATGTGGCTGATACCCAGGGCACTTCAGCGCAATCCGGTCTGCACTGGACCACTCCGGTGTGGTCTGGGTGGGTCCAGAACAAGGCAGGCTTCTGTGTGTGTGTGTGTGTGTTTGTGTGTGTGGTCCAGTTCAGGATGGTACTGAGCATGGCTCTCTGTTTGTGTGTGTGTGTGTGTGTGTGTATGTTTGAGTGTGTGTGGTCCGGTCCAGCTCGCTGAGTTGTGGCCTGGGCCAGCGTGGGCTGCAGGTGCCCCTGTCAGCGGTGCTTCTGGCTGGGAGGAAAGGTCACTCTCACACATCCAGCAGGTGGGACAAAAGCCTGAATTAATAATGCTGAGATAGAGGAGGGTGGGGGTGGGTGTGGGGAGGGCGAGATGGAGGAATTTGGGTGGAGAAATAAAAACGCAGCAAGGAGAGGAAAATGAAAGTCCCCACCACGCTTTTAGCTTACCATGCCAGCCGTGTGAGAGAAACACTAACAGTCCAACATCACACCACACAACAGCCACCATTTTGCCCCAGACCCCAGACATGCTGAGTGTGTGTCGTTGGGTGTTTGGGTGGTAGAGACAGACGGATGTGCTGTACTGTGGTGTTGCTGAACATTTAGCGAAACCAGAAATGCCAGCCGGTATAACTTTAGTCGATCCTTCAAACACGGCGTAAAGGTCACCGTTCCCGAATTGAGAAAAAGAAAGGAGCTTTGTTTTTATTTAGGTTTTATTTAGGTCAAGGAATAGCATTGGCATCATGTTACATACACATACATGTACTTATGTTATATATCGCATTTTAATAAAGATTATAGATAAGGCAGTATTCCAGTGTTTTCCACTCTTGGATTTAAGGTGTAATGCAGTGGTTGAAGCATACCACATTATGAATCAAAATCATATATATTTGTTATTCTTTCTTATAAGGAAAAATATTGAGATACATATGTATATTCATTTGTGCTTGTGTGTATGTGTATGCAAAAGGCCTATACATTTAACTTTATATTTATGTCCGAATCATACCAGCCTTTTAATGATTAAATGACAGCCACTACATCATGTCCAATAAGTCTTATTTGCGGTTGGCACAGCCAAATGTCCTCTCCAGATGCAGTGCACATGTCTCCTGTAGAGCACACCTTCTCAGCCTCAAATATTTACACTCTAGTAATATGTTAGCATTTACATGCATAATGATAATAAAGCAAGGAAGCTGGTGATCAATAACTGTCCCTGGCCAGGACCCAGTGGAGAGGGAAAGCACTTTGTGTTGTCTTTGGTCAATTAAAAGGAATCGACACCGTGTCCTGCCACAACAGTGTTGGTCTGAGAGAAATTGTAGCCGGAGTCCCTTCAGTGCGCTCCCATTGATTAGCTTCATTAAAGACCCAGTGTCTTACCGCAATGTTTTTTTTTTTTTTAGAAAATATTGCTTTCTTTGCTCTCGCCTGCGATGTTCCACATGCAAATTGGCGTACATCTCAATTTTCATAATTTGGGGGGCTCTTTTTCTCAGGCCATTTCCTGATAATCATAATGTGTACACACCATTCTGTGCCATGCCAGGCTCATTAATGTCTCTGCGCACGCCAGTCTGAGTGTCCGCGTGGGCTTTTGTGTGTGTGTGTGTGTGTGTCATGTTTGTTGGGGGTTGATGTGTTGATGTGAATCTGCTAATATGGGTATGTAATGTGTCTGCTCTGAAAGTAGTCCTTTGATGAGTGTATTTGTGCGTCTGTGTGAGTAGCAGTGTCCTAATGGGAGACAGACATGATGCATCGAAATGTATACAGTATATATCAGACACAAAAAGAAAAAAAGAAAATCTAGACTGCCTCTGTCTCTAAATGATGATAAAGTGTGATTTCAGTGATTTTGAGCCTGAACCCTAATTGGCAGGCTACAGCAGTGTGGCGACTCTGATGGCTGCTTCGGCTCCAGCCCAGTCTTTGGCTTTGGCAGCGCGGGGAGAAAGGAACAGTGTGAGAGGGTCATGTCGGAATGGACTGATAGCTGGAACCCCCAGCAGGGTCCGCTCGTCAGATCCCACACTCCAAATGCACAATGCCTTGTTATCAAGCATCCGCGCACACACGCTGAAATACAAAAAAGGAGCTTATTGGTTGTGATATTTTTTTTTTCCGCTCCCTCTAATTAAAAATGTTTTTCTTCGAGGGAGGAGGAGGGAAAAAGGAATTTTACAATAAAAGGAAAATAGCTGATAAAAGAGAATAATAAAATGGATTAGGTTTCAAATGCTTGTGTTGGTGTTACAAATCCTCTCCACCATCAAGAGGTGTATGTTACGTTGAAGGCGGGCAATAATTCATTATTCTTGTTTTTCCCTTCTTCCCCCTCCTGCTATTGTAGAAGCTGTACTTTTGTATCCTCCCTGCTTACAATCTCTCTCTCTCCTCCTCCTCCTCCTTTTTTCTCCCTTCCCCCTCTCCTTCCTCCCTCCTTCTACTCCTCCTCTCTTTCTAGTGTTCCCGTGGTGGCCTGAGCTGATCCAGATTCAGTGAAGCAGGGCTCTGTATTACTCTCTCTCTCTCTCTATCTATCTCTCTCTGTCTGTCTTTCTTTTCTCTCTTGCTGTCTCTCTTTCTCTCTGTCTCACTGCCATTTCTCCAAAATAAGCACTATTTACAAGGCCTGTTTGATCCTCTGTGTATGCAGGCCTGTGTTTTGCAAGCAGCAGGTAGTCACAGGCAAGCTGTTGGAGGGTCATCATTCTTTAGTCGAGCTGTTCCACACACCCAGATGGGGACCTTATGAACTCTGACAGAGGTCATTTTTAAATTACCCCCACCACACACACACACACACACACACGCCCCCTCTCCCAGAATCCTTTGTTTTAGTCTGGACATATTTTTTTGAAATAGGATCTGTGTGGAAAATAAAAAAAGTGAAGGATGGCTCCTTGGTGAATTGCCATTAAAACGCATGCCTTTATTTTCAGCCATTTAAATTGATGATGCAAAATGGCATAAATTTTTACATAAGAGTTATCACGCTTCAAACATGTTAATCTGATAGACTGATGATTACTAGTAAAAGTATTATTTTGATAGCATGAGGATGCTTCCTTTCAATGGTCGTCTTCTTCGTGTTTCATCTGGTCTCGAGGGCTGGAAGGCCTGAGAAAAGCAGCCATTGGATGGCAGACATTTTGGCTGGTGTCCAGCCAGTTGGAGCCGGGCCTGCCGTTGCCTTTGATGGCGGCGCTCCATGCCGTATTATAGACAATCAGCCCGATGCTGCTGACTGTCCAGGGAAATAAAACCCAAACAATGGGCTCCGGAGCAGACAGTAGACACGGGCCAGTTCATCAGAACCACGTCTGAATGGAAATCATTTGATGCATTACTTTAGATAAATTAGTAAATACATACAGAATTGTACGGATGAAAAAAAAAAAATCATCACTGACTTTGAGAATTGACACTTTTGTTATACTGTACATTTTTCTGTGATCCATTTGTTGCTCTTGATGGATATCTTTTTTTAACACTGTATTTGTGTGAGGATCAGGGATTGTGTTTCAATGAGTGATTGATTGTGTGAATGTGATGTATGCATGTATGCTGTGTGTGTGTGTGTGTGTGTGTAAAAGACAAGTACGGCTGCCTGCACTATCTACAGTATGCCTAGCAGACATACTTGCCCCCTCCCTGTTATTTGGAAGCCCCACTCAGAGTCCATTTAGATAAGCCTCATGCTTGCGAGACAGTGCAGGTCTGCTAAGACCCCGTCCTGCTCCAGCCTTTAACTCCCCCAGCCCCTTCTCCTCTTCTGTTTGACAGTGGGGAAGGGCAGCCTCCCTAAAACTTTGTAGTAGGGGAAAAATAGTGTGTGTGTGTGTGTGTGTGTGTGTGTGTCACAGCTGCCAACCCTCCTGTTTTTATGGTTTCTCCCATACCAACCCATTTCACATTTGTGTTATAATTTCTCATGTAATTTACAAAGACATTAGAGTCTAATTTGACATCTAATCCTAGATAGAAGAAGCATAAAATCTCCCAGATTATGTTAGCCAAATGTTTGCAGGTATGGTGTGTGTGCATTGGTGCAGGCATGAGGTTAGGACGGTGTGTGTGCGATGGTTTGGGCACTGGGCTCAGGTAGGGGTGTGAAGGGTGATGGGGTGAGTATGGGGTTAGGGTAAGCGAGTGAGGCTATTTATGTTCACATTTCATAGAAGGTTTGTCCGATTAATCAATTGCTTCGGCCCAGGCTTGGCCCTTGACTTCTGTAGTAAGGTATTCTCTCACTAGCGTATTCATGTATGTGTGTGTGTGTGTGTGTGCAGTTTTTGGAAGGTTACTTTTAAAATGTATTCCACTACATATTACAGAATACATGCCCAAAAAAATGTTTTTTTTTGTTACATATTCCGTTAAGTTACTCAATGTGAGTAACATATTCTAAATACTTTGGAATACTTATTGTCAGGCTTTTTACAACTATGAAGGGGTGGCCGGTATGGCAAAAAATTCATATCATGATTATTTGACAGTAAAGTCACGATTTTGATTTTATCATGGTATTCATATTACTTTGTAACTAAAGATTTGTTTTACTATTTTGCAAGTTACTGAACAGTACAACCAAATTATTGACCATTGTAAAATTATATGACTAAATTCCAAAATACCAGTTAGGCAAAAATCTTTATCATTGTTCAATTTTGCCAACATGTTTATTTTACGTTCTGAACTTTGTGTCCAAATTTTTCATGGCATTCAAAGTATAGACGTTTAATGGCAGTCTTGGAGAAATATTAGCCTATTGGCTGGGCAGCTCCTATCAATTACTTTCAGCAGCCTGAAAAGTCTGGGCGAGAGGGCGTCGACGTAGTTCGCTTTAGTTGGTTGAGTGCTGTTTCTATAAGGTGGGCATTAAGCGGACTAGCAAACAGTGTAATTTGGTTGAGGTAAAAACATTAGGTAGAGCATAGAACTGCAATAGATGGAATGTATTCATTAGTGTATTATTCATTACTATATTATTCATCACTGTATTATTCATTACGATACTGCGATCTCTCTGCTTTGGCAGATTGACAGTTCATAAATCATCTTCACAATCTCATATCGTCATATCACACACCCCAAACTACATGAATGTTTCAGTCACATCCTGCTGTAAATTGTTTGTTTCTCTCTACCAATTGGCTGTTCAGTCCAAATCTACCTGCTATGGTCCTAATGAGTCCAATATCTGTATGAAATCTGGCTGTGCTTGTCAAATGTCAAATTGTGATAGCAACAGTTGACATGGCTTGTATATTTATGTTAACCTGTGATAATTGAGGCTCTGACTTCATTTATGTGTGATTTATGGATATCCGTGCACATTGGGATCCACATCAGCATGTCATGCGGGTTTCTGCTATTGCGATGACATTAGATCCCAAGAGGCTGGGCCATAGACTTGGCCATAACCACCCCAACTTTTGATGATGATAACTTAACTCCACGAAACATGGACATATCTCTGTATAACTCCAATAAGCTATGAATAGATGATGCAGTTAACAAAAGCAAGAAGTGTTTCTCCCTGGTGAGCTCAGTGTTGCTCACATGATCATTAGTATTAGCTGTATTAGTTGAATTTGCACAAGATTTTAAGACAGTTTGGTGAATTTAACCTCAGTCAAATGACAACTTCTAGCTTTCAACAACTCAAACACTTTATTTACTCTGTCCTGCTTCTTCCTCAACATTATAGCATGGTTTGCTTTAGCTCTGGAATACAGAACATGATTTATCAAAATATGATGCTAGATATTGGTAGGGACAATTTTTAACCTGGCTTCTGCGACTATAATCTCCTAGCTTAGACTGGCCAACCTACCGTACTACCCGTCTTCTAGGAGGCGGACTTAACCTACATCCATCAGATACCTCTGTATAGTACTGAACGAATCTACAACCAATCAGACCTCTCATTCCGATGACATTTGCGTAAGCTTGTTTCTCATTGGTGCCTGTTTTTTTTTGGGAACAGAAATGCGCTAAAATGGCAGGTTTGCCAGACTGACTTGCTTGCGAAATCAAATGTAGCACCACAGGAAGTATGGGCAGGCCAAGGCCCTTCCCAAAATGTTGCTCTGGACTTGCAAACCTACACCCTTGGTCTAGGTCAGGCCCTTATCAATGTTCAGTGGAATTGCGCATGCCACTAGTGTTGGGCAAGTTACTTTTTAAAAGTAATTAGTTATAGTTACTAGTTACTTCTTGCAAAAAGTAACTGAGTTAGTAACTCTTACTGTATTACATAATTACCAAGGAAATAAACTATTGCGTTACTTTTTGCATTACTGCCCCCTGTAAATTCAAAACTATGTTCAATTACTCATAGTGCAAGTGAATGTTAAATGTGTATTATGACTGAAATGTACACAAAACAACAAAATTGTTGTTACCAATAGTAGAACAATAAAACACTGATGTTTTAGAAATTTTGAGCCTATTTATTTCCCAGATAGCAGACAGCCATTGAAACAATGTAGAATCAACATTGATTTGTCAACACTAAGTTATCGAATCAACGTCGGATTTAAAACTAGTGTTTTAATAATAGAAAGAACAAATGCCCATTTTGAAGCAGACAGAGGCGATTCTACATTTCCCAAATAGCCAGGGCTAAAAGTGTTAAAAACCGAACTATACCTTTAACGCAATTTGACTCTTGGCAGGGCACATCTGAAAGATATGGCCATGTCAGCGTTTGCTAATTTTGCTACAACAGTCTGACTTCATAGAACTTATGAGACAGAAAAAAATCAAACTGAAGGAATTGCGTGATGCCAGGTAGGCCATATTTCTCTGTAATAGTTGACTCGACCTATGACTTATCACACATTGACGTCTAGCTCACGTTCATTTAAATTTGTGTCGTGAGTGACACATAGCGTTGATTCTGCTACTGTAGCTGATTATGTTATCTCAATTGTGCATTAACTTGGATCTTGTAAACTGTAGTGAACAGCTGATTAACATGAGTAGAAAATATTGCAACATGAGTAGAAAATATTGCGATTTGCAGTTATTTTGATTTTTCTCTATACAATAATAATAAATTAGCCAATATCTCCACATATTGATGGACCTGTGACATCTTGTCCTGGCATGAGATGATGTGAGGTGCTTCAAAAGATTGGAGTTGCTCAAAACTGACGTTGACAAACGTTTTATTCCTGGACATAATGTGCACTTATTAATGTCAATAAGAGTGAAATTGTGCTTATATTTCAAGTTTGAAAATGCTATTTTTGGTTGTTCTTAACTCGCCATGTATTGTACATGTATTCTGTTACTCCCCAACACTGTGTGTGTGTGTGTGCAGAGGTGTCAAAAGTACTGACATTCCTTACCCAAGTAGAAGTATAGATACTAAAGTTTAAAAAGACTTTTGTAGAAGTTTAAGTTTCAACTTAAAGTTTTTACTCAAGTAAAAGTAAAGTATATAGAGAACTAGGCCTACTTAGTATAAAAGTAATCTACTGGGAAAAAAATGCCATTATGAACAATAATGACATATAATGACTATAATGTTATATTACAACGTTAATGTTGACATTTTTTGTACGCACTAGATTCTTTCAACTGCAAATAAAACCATTGTAAATGAATGCATTTTAGTACAATGCGTATAAAGAATTGCCTCAATAATCAATATAGCCTAACAAAGTGCTAAGACAAAATATTGAATATTTTATCTCTTTAGCGTTTAACGTTATAGTATGACTATAATGTTATATTACAATGTTAATGTTAAAATATTTTGGACGCACTAGATTCTTTCAACTGCATATAAAACCATTGTAAATTAATGCATTTTAGTACAATGCGTATAAAGAATTGCCTGAATGATCAATATAGCCTAACAAAGTGCTAAGACAAAATAATGAATATTTTATTCTTTAGCGTTTTAATTTTATCACTGCTTGTGCATGAACAGTGACATTCTATTTTCAGAAAGCCTAAATTGTTTCTGAATACTCTGTTAAACACCTTATAGTTCATTAACACCTCTCTCCCAACCATCTCTCTTATGATCACTGTCTCACGCTAGGCTCTAAGAAAACAAAACACGGAGGAATAGATGCCCGTTTGGACTTAAGAGGAAACGTGATGCTTAAAGCGATTATCCGGAGTAAAATACACTTTAGATCAATTTACAGATGATTGCGAGTACATACGTTGAGTGGACATCAAAATCATGTCATTCTGGAAGTGACCCGGGCATATCATTCCGCTGCTATAAAACGCTATTTTTATACCTCTTTTGTTGTTTGGAACTGTAGAAGTGGTATAAAAATAGCGTTTTGTAGCCGCGGAAATGATATGCCCTGGTCACTTCCAGGCTAACGAGTTTTGGCTCAAAACGGTCATATATAACTTGATTTTGACATGATTTTGATGTCAACTCAACGCATGTACTCCCAATCATCCATAAATTGATCTAAAGTGTATTTCACTCCGGATAAATCCTTTAACCTACTTACAGTAATTAAGTTCAAGCAGAGGTGCAAAAACAAACAAACAATGGATGTAGGTAACGTCTAGGCATATCCATGTGTTGGCATATCCATGTGTTGATAACATGCACTTATTGTTTAGGGATGAATGGGTGAGCCAATGGTCAATTCACCTTTGGTTACCCCCCTGAGACTAACAATATCAAGGAGCAACACTGTTCATGTAAAGCTAGGTAATTCTCTATTCACTTTTACAATTGTTATTACAGTATATGCAAACTAACTAACTATGCAGAACAACTTGGTGTTTATTAGCAGTGTCTGCTAGCATAGCTAAACTATCACTAAGCCTGTTTGGTAGCACTTTGAAAGTTCCCAGTCATCAAAATAGCATGCAAGTGTCTAACTGGTATAACCTTACATCAAGGTTCTAAGCAAAATGTACCTCAGAGCACACTAAGGCGTGCTTGTTGATTTTGAGGAGATGTGAGGATGTCCAGAGTTTAATCCAAGTAGCCTACACTTTCAGGATTTGACCTCTCTGGGAAATGCTTCTCAATATTACAAATACCCCAGGCAGAACCATATCAAATATTTGATAAAACTACGACATTAGCCTGCCAACACCGATAATACACAGCGCTGTCAAAGTGTAAGACCTCGTGGGAGCTAGTCTTTGGCTGCACAGTGATTGGTCAATATTCTTGCCTATGGATTAGTCAATGGTGTCGCATAAACGCATATTTTTCATCCCAGCTCTATTCATCTGGGCAGGTTTGTTCATTTTTTGAATGATGAAAACGAGACAAAATTAAATGGAAGTAACAAGGCTGTTTTTTTAAATGTAAGGAGTAGAAAGTACAGATAATTGTGTGAAAATGTAAGGAGTAGAAGTAAAAAGTAAGCAGAAAAATAATTACTCAAGTAAAGTATAGATAGCAAAAAATTCTACTTAAGTAGGCTACGGTTACAAAGTATTTGTATTTCGTTATTTGACACCTGTGTGTGTGTGTGTGTGTGTGTGTGTGTGTGTGTGTGTGTGTGTGTGTGTGTGTGTGTGTGAGTGTGTGTATGTATGTATGTATAAAGTAATTGGTGGTGGTGTGCAGGGGTTAGGGTTAAATTGCTATTGAAGAATAAATCTTTATGTATATATGTGTGTTTAGCCTGAGGGCGTACGCATGGTAATGCACAAACATGCATATACACCCACACACACACTCACGTACCACACTCACTGCACACATTTCCATACACATGATAGGGCACAAACACGCACATGTGCACACTCTCTCACACACACACACACACACACCCCTACACACACACTCGGCAGACTGCTGCCTCCCTTGAGAGAGTGTAGAGAGCTGGAGGGCTGTCTCACACAGTCTGTGTTGATATTGTTCCTGCTTGTTGTCCTGGAGCTGACGGGGGATTGTTGTGCACTTACCTCACGAGCTGCCGCACCAGACGCTCCTTCACTTAATCGCTTACTCTGATTTGTTTGGACAGCAGAACTCAGGCAAAGGGGCTGTGGGCTGTAGGAGACACGGAGGAATGGAGATACAGAGAAACAGAGAGAGAGAGAGAGAGAGAACTGAAGGAACACCAGAGAGAGAACTGAAGGAACACCAGAGAGAAATGAGAGATTTTGCTCATTTAGCCAGAGAGAGAGAGAGATGATCAAACGTAACAAAAATCAAACTGACATATAAATGTCCATATTGATTCTATCATCATCATGGCATTTTTTTCCACAAAGATACATACACAAACAGAGAGAGAGAGAGAGAGAGAGAGAGTGAGTTAAAGAGGAATGATCCTGGTTGCGGCCTCTGCCACATGTGCCAGTCTAGTTGTGAAGCCAGTTTTCCCCTTGCTATTTGTGTGTGGACTCCCCTTATGTCCTGCTGTTTGAGCATATTTGTAGAGAGAGAAAGACAGAAAGAGAGAGAGAGAGACTCTGAGACAAAGAGAGATTCTGACCATTTTGTTTTAAAGAAATTTCGTCACCAATGGAGTTCTTCACCATGACACCATGAGTCATGAGTCCTCTACCTGACACATGTCGTTTGGTACACCGCTGGGCTCACCCTGCTATAGCAAAAATGCACAAACACACCCTCTCCCTCCTTCACACACACACACACACACACACATTCACAAAAATAATTCTAAACACACAGTCACACAAGTGAAACCCACTCTTACAGATGCTTATTGTTCACCCACGCGTCGCAGCAGGGTTTCGGCCAACCTTCCTCAGCCAGCGGCCGGAGCCTCTGTGTGCGTGCAACTTCAGACGACTGCATTTCTATTTATTTGTATGGCTTCCCACAAAGCACCATTTACCGTGTTTGCTTGCTTAATATGGCCCCTGTTAATCCCTATTTACTTTGTGTTCATGCGTAAGGGAAACAAAGTGTTCTATATGGTTTCTCTCATCTCTCAAATACTGTATTTACTTTCTGTGTTTTGAAGGCATGTCCGTCCAATGCACTTTACAGTGTTTTGCGCAGCAGTTGGGCTGTTTGTGGGCAGTGTAAAGGCTCATTATTCCTGATTTATCTATCTCACGCAGCCATATTTGACTTTCTTTGTTCTATTTGTCTTTGTTCTGCCAGCATGTCCAATCAAAGGTGGTGTACGGCTGCACACTATGTAAATGAAAACACGCAAGCTTCCTTCCCTTGAACGGGGGTTATGAACCGTCCCCTATAGCCTCCCGTCTCACTCTCTCACACCTCTCGCCTTATTTCCTTCCTTCTTCCTATTTCCCTCTATCTTCATCTCTCTCTCTCTCTCTTTCACTCTCTCTCTCTCTCTGACTTTAATTTGCTCCTGCAGGTCACCAGCTGTCAAAAATGGCATCTGAAGGAGTGTGAGGAGGCTGAGCAAGAGCTCAGAGCAAGCGACTGAGAATGAAAGTGAGCAAGGGAAGGAGAGAGAGAGCAAGTGAGAGAGAGAGAGAGAGAGGAAGAGGGAGATAAAGCTTGCCGTTGGCCCGGCGACACCGTGGCCCTCCCACCAGCTCCAGCGGGGAAGCTCAGGTAGGTGATCCGCAGCCGCCTCCGGCCCACACAGATGTTGCCCCCGGCTTTCCCTCCTCCTTGTTGCCTCCTTTTTCTCTCTCTCTCTCTCCCTCCCTTCCTTCCCACATCCCTTTCTCTCTCTCTCTCTCTCTCTCTCTCTCTCTCTCCCAGTCCCTCGCTTTTTCCTGTCTTCCTCAGCCTCTCCGCCCCTTCCCTCCTTCCCTGTAAGTCTCTGAAATCTCCTTGAAGCACAAGAGAGCAGACGGCAGCGGTGGTGGCGGCCACCGCTGGCTCACTTTTACAACTTTGACGTCTGCTTGCATGTATGTGTGCTTGTGTGTGCGTGAGTGTGTGTATGTGTATGTGTGTGTGTGTGTGTGTAGGTGTCCTGAGAGAAGAGATGCAGAGGTAGGTCTCCATTCGGCATGCAGGCAGGTGTGGGGGGGAACCTGCCAACACCCCCCCCCCCCCTTCTTCCTTATCCTCCTCTTCCTCCTCACCTCCGATCCCATTATGTGTGTCTATTACACTCCCAGCCTTGCCCTATTAAACTCGGACACACACACACACACACACACACTCCCATCTCCCTCGTCTCCTATCTCTCTCCTGCAGTGCCTGGGGGCCTGCCGGTAGGGCGACACGCTCCGATGGCATTAAGCTATTGTGAAGTGGGTGTCGGCGACGGCCACCCATGGGAGCGTGTGGCGTAGGGGCCGCCGGGTGACGTTATCTGCTCCCCTAGACGCGCCAAAAGTTGTCAAAGTCCACTAATGCTCCCGACTCATCGCATGAAAGCGTGTGATGGAAGTGGAGCTGTGTGTGACCTCATTCTGATACTGACGGAGAGAGTGTGTATGTGTGTGTGTGTGTACTCGGAAACTTAAAAGAGAGATGACAGACATACATGTAGAGTAGAGACATTGAGTAGAGTGTAAAAGAGACATGGAGTAAAAGAGAGAGAGAGAGAGAGAGAGAGAGAGAGAGAAAGAGAAGGCTTCTGAGAAAGTACTTCTGAGCTCTGAAAAGTATGTGTTTCTGTGTGTTTGTGTGTGTGTGTGTGTGTGTGTGTGTGTGTCATCAGAAAGTGACAAGTTTGTGTGACCTGTCACGCTTGTGTCACCTGTCAGTTCAAGCATCAATTCTCATCCAAGCATTCATATCCGCTCCTGCAGCATCTGACATGGCTGCCAGGCTGCAGAGTCAAGCTGCTGTCTTTCATAACACAGGTCATGGCACCAGCCCCTAATCAAAAGGGCAAGATGCTAGCAGTGTGACCTCTTCTCTCATCTCCTCTCTCCTCCTCTCTTCTCTCGTGTGTCCCCCTCTCTCCTGTCCTCTAACCTCCTGGTTGACCCCGGTTCTTGGGCCTCCCTGCTCCCGGTCCAAAAGGTCACACAGTGGGGTCAGAGGAAAGGAGCTCTTTCCTGCCCGGGCCTCCGGTTATGTCATCTCTCGTGAGCAGCCTGACACAGCTGTTTGTCCAGTGGCCTGCCGTTTATCACCCTCAACAAGTATAAGACCCAACCCCACTACCCCACACCAACACACACACACACACACACACACACACACACTCCAAGAGCTGCAGTAGAAAAAGTTTTCCACAACATCCTCCGATAATGACATCACCTTGTGTGAAGACCATTGGTTGGGAGGGTTGCCGTGGCAGATGCAGCACAAAGAGCATCAGCTCAAGCATCCAGCCAATGAGGCGACGAGGAGTTTGGCGGTTGGGGTGGGGGTGGGGATCTGATGTGGGGGGTAATTGTGTTATTGCACCGAATGACAACTCCTCGAGGAGTCTCAACAAGGGCAATTAATTAGGCCTACAAATGCCTTTAACTGCTTTAAAACGCCAAGCGCCCTTACTGGAGGAGAGCGGGAGCGCGGACGCGCTTATTAACATTCCCAGGAATTCATTAATGTTCCACCGGGGAGGCTTTCAATCGCTGCTCATGAAGCTATCAAAGCCTTGTTTTTTTGGGGGGATGGGGTTGGGGTGGGGTGGGGGGTGGGTGGATGGTTGGGAGTGGTGGGGAGAGAGTGGAATAGACTCTCCGCTCAAACTCTCTCAAACATTTGGCCCCTTTCAATCAGGCCCCTGTGCAGTTTTTCACTCACTCGGTCTCCCTTTCTCTCTTTCCATCAGTCTCCTCTGTCTCTCTTCCAGGCCCATCCACACACACACACACACACACATACAGACACACGCATGCACGGCCAGGTGTAGCCCTGCGGTGCGACCCAGGCTGAGGGCTGTGGAGCTCTGGCAGCGCTGGGGTGGGAAGGATCTCCTTTTGATCATTCCGTGGCTTTGTTTTCAAGCGTTTTTTGGAGAGGTGTCTGCTTCTGATGTCGAGGCCCCCTCGGTCGTATTTGATCCTGTGTCCCCTTCACACACACACACACACGCACACACCTTTCCCAGGACACCAAAAGCTCTGTTTCCTGTTGTGGAGGGGCGTTGGTGGGTGCTACGGGCGTGCTGGGCACGAGTGACTGTTTTCCAGCCGCGGGGACGTCACCTTATAAACGTTTCCTGTCCATCAGACGGACAGCTGTGCTGTGTGCCAACGCTTTCCACTGGACACACACACACACACACACACACACACACACACATGTCTAAAAATGTCTCTCTTGCTCACACACATACAGCACATACTCTCATCATCTCTCGTGACTCGTGTCTCACTTACACATTCACACGCAGGCTAACTACCGCACATGCCAAGAGACACACACACACACACACACACACACGCTGTAAGCGACACACACATCCTGAGGCCGAGACTGTAATGATGGCTCATAAGTGGGGGTGTTGACGTGCGGTAGGTGACCAGAGGTCAGTGCGGGTGGTGTGGCCCGTGTGAGAGTGCGCACAGGACCAGCCGCTCACTGTTTCCTGCAGGAAGACTGGGCCAGTGATTGATGAGGGCTCTGTGGCCATTGTTAGACCCTCGCCCTTACTTTTTGTTTAACTTTCCCCTCTCCCCCTCTTTGCCACACACATACAGACATACACACACACACACACACACACTGCTCAACCCTTAGTGACCCTCTTTATGCACCCGCTGTAACCGGCCCACGAGGCCCATGAGCACCTGATCTGAGGTCAGCTTAGCCAGGGGCACACCGCCTGTTTGGCACGCGCTGATTGTTTGCCCATCTCTGACGCCAAGCAGTGAATGGAGAGAGAGGCTGTGTTAGGCGTGCCATGATCTACCCTATACTATCCTACCTCCCTTACGCGCACACACACACACACACACACACAGGAGCATGCCTGCCGCACGACGCACAACCTCAGCCTTGCCCAACAGCTTACAGCGCTTCCTGCGTGGTGCTTGTGTTGGCAACTGCCAGGATTTTCCCTCTGTGCTCTCTCTCTCTCTCTCCCTCTCTCTCTCTCTCTCTCTCTCTCTCTCTCTGCATCGTTGTGCGTCGTGTCCACTTTCATCCTCTCGGAGTGGGCCAAGAGGTTCTGGCCTTGCTCTTGGTCCAGGCCGAATAGCAGTGTTTATACGGGGCCGATCCCGAGCACCACCCCCCTCCTGGGAGTCTCTTCCCCAAACAGAGGCATTAAAGCGGATAGGTGTGCGAGCGCTCAGCCGCTGCTTCAACAACACTGTCTCTTTTTATGAGGCCTTTCATAATGTGTTTGCATTGCGGCTTTTGATAATATTTTTCCAAAGTGAACAGAAATCCCAAAACAAAACATAGCCTGCAGCACAACTCCCACTGCAAGTCCCGTCCAGCTGTGTTTTTTTTTCTTTTTATTTCCCTTTTATACATTCTATCCATCCTTTTTGTTATTAAAGTCAGTGTCAATGATTTTTGCTTTTTTAATTCACATTAATGTTATTAATTTATTTGTGTTTGTAAAGACTGTTTCTGATTATCTCCCTAAGATGATGGCTGTTCTGTGTGAACACATGGGAAGTGTAGGCCACTTACATCTCTCTCTCCATCTTATTTAAGAGCCCTCCCAGGTGAGCAATATTAAAACACCTCTCATGCCACCCACGCCCTCCCTTTGCCCATTTCATCTCCCTCTCTCTCCCTCTCCTCACCCCCCTCTATCCCTCCCTTTGTGCCCTCTTCTTTCTTTTGGTCTCTCATCTCTCCTTTTATTCTGTGGCTTTAGCGGCTCATTACGGAGGTCTATCCTGTTCGGTGGCACCTCTGAGAGACCTGGTCCCCTCTGCCCCCTCCATGCCCATGTCCCATCCCCTGACAGCCCCCACTCCTGCCCCTGCCAACCCCCTATCTCTCCCCATCTCCCCCGCGATGCCCTGCTCTGACCAGCACCGGGGCGGCCGGTACCAGGGGCCAGCGATGACCTGTGGCCGAGTCAGGGGATTTATTCTAATAAGCCCGGGCCCTCTTTGACAGGTTAAAAGCTGACCCCGCGGCACCCGCGTCCAGATCCCCGGTGTCAGCGTCCTTGTGTTCCCTGTCCGCCGTTATCGGCAGGGGCAAGAAAAATGTTAATTCAAAAGCACAGCACAAAAATAGATGATGGGGGCTTGTACCTTGCCTTTGCTCCTGTGAAGACCCCCCTCCTCCACACACACACACACACACACACACACACACACACACACACCTCTCCTCCACCACATCGCTGCTACCACCAGCACCACCCTACTGCTGCTCCCTTCATTTCCCTTTTTTCTTGTTTTCATTCTCTTATTTTGTCCTCCTCCTCCCTCCTTCTCTCCTGCTCCTCCCCCTTTGTCTGTGCTTGACAACCGGTGTTGCTAAGTGAAGCATTGCAGCCCATAATTTCACATTTAGGCAAGCATTAGCTCACTTTGGCAGTGTGTGTCTTCTTCTTTTCTTGCCCTGCTCTCTCTCTCTCTCTCTCTCTCTCTCTCTCTCCCTCTCTTCTGAAACATCTGTGCCAGAGGCCTCTCCTGTCACCAGGCGTGGTGCTCCATGGTCCCACCAATGTGGCGTACATTATGCATGAAGCCCCAGCACTTTAATCCCTGTTATTCACACCACAGCAAAACTCCTCTCACCTACTTGCTCTCTCTCTCTCATTTTGTCCTTCTCTCTTTCCAGTCTCTCTCTTACTCTCTCTTTCTCACACTCTTCCTCTCTCTCTCTCTCATGGGCAGTTGATGGCTGTTTTGCTGTTTGATCCATCGTGAGCCTTTGAGAGGGGTTGAAGAGGCCTGTGAATTAGGCCCATTGTTGTGGCCACTGTTTCGGGGGGCTTTTCGCCCACGAGATGTCTAAAAGGGCTCTACACACTTCGTCAGTATTATTGTAATTCTGCTTTTCCTTGTGTGTGTGTGTGTGTGTGTGTGTGTGTGTGTGTGTGTGTGTGTGCGTGTGTTTTCTGCTGTAGGTTATTTGGCAGCTGCTGCACCCCACTGGCTAACGCTATTCATACTGCCCTCCCTTTCACTCTGGTCGCCGCACAATTGATTTTTCTTCTTCTCTCTCTCTCTCTCTCTCTCTCTCTCTCTCTGTCTTGCTCTCTCTCTCTCTCTCTCTCTCCCCATTCAGTGTATTTTAGGGGGGAGGGTGGAAGCTGCTCAATATGAAACATTTTTAATTTTCAGTTGGTCTGTTCCTACCTCTACTCCGATAACAATCAGCGTTTCGCCCCTTCTTCTGTGAATCAAGAGGATCAGGGAAGTGCCTTGAATCCCCTCTCTTTAGCTAGAAAAGCATCCACTGTTCTCTTCTTGCTTTTTAAGCCTCACATTACACATCTACATTGGAGATTAGTCTCTAAAAGTGTGATAGATTCCCTTTTTATTCCCTCTCTCCATTGATGTCAGTAATATTATATCAAATCACAGAATATATTAAACGTTAATCCATTTTTTTCTCTCTGAATCATTCGGTGGAACCAAGGCTGACATCACACATGCACACAAAGCCCAAATATTATTCTAACTCAAAGTGATGGTATTCCTGTAATATTATAATTTTCTGTGCATACCTCCTTGTAATTATGTGGTGTATTGTGTGTGTGTGTGTGTGTGTGTGTGTGTGTGTATGCATTGGTGTCTGTGTCCACGTCTGTGTGAGCATGTGTGTGTGTGTGTGTGTGTGTGTGCGCATGTCTTTTGATCTGTTCTACAGAAGTGGCGCCGGTTAGGCCATTGTGGCATGAATAGGGGGCTAGGTGCTTTGTGCCCCTAGCTGTGTTTGTTCTTCATGTTAATAGATTTAAGTGCCGTTCCTTTGAAGACCCTCACGGGCGGTCTGCGTATGGCCATATCGAAGTGCTTCACCGCAGCCTGCTCCGACGCCTTATTGGTTCACTCAACAATCATCAGCATCTTTGCATAATGGCCTGCGATTGGCTATTATGGAAGATATGTGTCATGCGATAATGCCGCTTGATGTCTGAATATAGAACACCTCCTTAATGCAACTCTGTTTAGACACTTGTTCACATGGCAACGTGTATCCTAGGATCTCAGGATGTGTGTGTGTGTGTGTGTGGTGTGTGTGTGTGTGTCATTTTAGATGTTTGTCTGCGGTGTCAAAAGTTACACAAAAGGGATGGTGTTCAGATGTATCCATTGTCATGGTTCCCCTGAGATTTAAATGTTTTGTGTGGGTTTGAGGGGGAAATGTGTGTGTATTCATGTGTGTGTTTGTAAGTGTAGCTGTGTGTGTGTGTGTATGTATGTGTTTGTGAGTGTAGTTTCAGAATATATGTGTGTTGATGTATTTTGCTTTTTTTTAGCTCGAGATATTCAAGGATGTTTCCTATTTGTGTGTGTGTGTGTGTGTGTGTATGTGTATATGTATCGTGTGTGTGTCTGTGTGTGTCTGAATGTGTGTTCATGTATTGTGTTGAGGTGTGAGAGTGCTACGGTGTGGAAAGGGTGCATGCATCTGTGCACGTGCACTTGTGTGTGTGTTTTGTGACAAACACAGATCTGCTTCCCTCTCCGCATTAGTTGTTTTGGGAGTGTGTCATTGATTTTGGAATCAAACTCCACTCTCCTCGTTCTTCCTCTAAGTGTTTAAATCAATGATCCCTGCCTTTGACCATGCAGTACAACCTCCACCCCGCTCCCTGCCTCTCTCCCCTGGTGCCCAGGTGACCTTGTGTGTTGGTGTGTGTGTGTGTGTGTGTGTGTTTGAGAGATGGTACAGAGAGAAAGAGAGAGAGAGAGAGACGATGAGTACTCACTGATCGAAATGATCATAGCCTAGTGTTTTTTTTTTCACTTCTCTTCTTATTTGTCTTTTTAATATTTTTTTCATTTCTGTCATCCATGGTATCTGTGCATATCATACCCTCAGTAGTAAGTAATCCCTCCCAAAATTCTGTCTTCTGTGTACACAGTTCAGTGTAAAATATTTTTTTCTGTTCATTTATATACTTAGTCCTTGTATCTTATGTTAGTATTTCAGTCATTATTGTATTTAAGTGTGGCATACCCTAAATAACTGAAGTCAAATGAACTTCCAGTGGTCTAACATAGTTATGTTCTTCTGAGAGATGCCTAATTTGGGGAGTAGTTGTTTGTATATTGCATAGGCATCCTAGTGTGCTGCAAGCTGCTTTGATGCAATGCACTGGATTTGCATTGATCAGAGGGGCTTTCTCCCTCAATCCACTCTCTGAGCCTGCTACACTCTTCCAAGCCTGCTGCAGTCTGGCCTGAACGGGTGGGTGTGTTCCAAATGCAAGCGTGGCTAGATTCACTCTCACTCACACACACTCACTCTCCGTCTCTTTGTCTCTCTTTTCCAGATCATTCCGTCAGAGCAGTGAGGTAAAGGGGGATAGAGACGGAGATGAAGAGGGCTGGCCATCGGAGGGCTCCTCATATTCCTGCGTCTTTGTTTTGCTATTGATTAGATTTCAAACAGCCCCTCCATCAGAACGCAGCACCCTGCCGCTCGCAGGGCTGCAAAATGCATTTTCAGGACTTGGGGGGGTGGGGAGGCTGTGGATGAGCTCAATGGTGCTGGCTGTGCCTGTGGTACCAGTGGAGGGTGGAGGGGTGGAGGGGGGGGGGCTCAATCTTTGGAGCACGGCAGTGAGGAGAGGAGAGGAGTCGGCGAGGGAGGCGTAAGGAACCGGGGGCCACGACACTTCGGCCTGTCCGCAGCTTGCCCTTTGACCCCGCGCATTCCTGCACTGGAAAAGTTCAGTGGGTTCCCAGCGGGCCACCTGGAGGGGAGCACAGACCCCGGGCATTCATCAGCCCCCGCAGGAGGCCGCCCGCCGCAGACTTTGTCACATGTCACAGGTACGGGGGCCAGACGGGAGCCCGCTGAGGGCCGTCTGGCAGACAGCAGCTTCGGCTCACTTCAGCCTATACCAAACACACAGCCTCCCGCAATACACACACAGCCTCCCGCAATACACACACAGCCTCCCACAGTACACACACAACCTGGGTGGGTCAGCGGGAATCTTCATGACATATGTCATGGCCTCTAGTTTATACATAGGGACAGTCTCCCTGGACAAAGTCTCAAAATATCATTGTAGTGCAGGACACAGTGTAGCATTCAACACTAAAAGTCATGATTTCAAAGTGGGAAAATTACTACTTAATTATATGAAGTAGAGAAAGGTACTTCAATCAATTTGCAATTTCAGTGTTAATTTTGCAATCTTATCTATGCAGAGCATATTTGCACACATAAGTAAGTCCCACCCCTCCCTTTCTGTGTGGCATTGAAGAGCATGAATCTGGTGGAAAGGTTGTCATGAAGAAGTCCTATATGTCCTCCATCACTCCTGCATTGGAGTCTAGCAGTAAACGGAGATGCTGCCATCTGGGTGCCAAATGACATTTTGCTGAATACTAAGTGTGTGCTTGTGCTTATTACAGATGTAACTGATGATGCAGAGTCTTTATGTAATAAAACTAGAAACACATACAATATCTATACTAATCATGAGCATATGGGATTTACTGTGTGAGCCAAGTGCAGCTTATAGTAAAAATGATAAGGCTTTCAAATTAAATTATACAGTCTAGTGTACAATGTTGTGTGTATATTTTTGAAGTTGTAAATTCAGTTGCATAATTCAGACCATTCCAAATGATATATCCTTCTCTATTGCAAGTGCAATTTGTCAGTAACATTAAATGGAAATAGTATAAAATAATTAAATAATGATATGTAAAATATTAATAATAATTGTTATATCCAGTGGAAACATGAATATTATTGTATTGTATTGTCTTGTATTGGTGTCTGTATAGGTCTGGATGTCTGTCAGTGTGTGTGTTTTTAATTTTGTCCATTGATATAAGAGACTATGGCAGAACCTGGCTAAATAAATGATGATGGAAGTTGGAAGTTCTAGGTCTGTTTACTTAACATGTTGGTCAGAAGCATTAAGTCGTGAATATAAAAAAATATGTGTAAATGTGTACACGTTTTATCCTTTTATCAGTTTTTGACATTTTGCCATAGCTATGATCACTTTTTAATGTGTTTTCATGTTCGGTTATTCCGTCATTAATTTCGTGACAAAGAATTAGAGAGTGAAGGAGCAGGAAAGAGACATGCACACACAAAGTGGTAGATGGGCCTTGAATCAGGAGAAAGAAAGAAAGAAGGAAGAAAGAAAGGGGAAAAAGAAAGAGAAAGCAATGGAGAGAAAGGGTAAAAGAGAGGGAGAGCTGCAGAGAGGAAATGAGTGGCCTGTCTGGCGGCAGGGCGAGCTCCCCTGAGGAGCAGGGAGTGAATGGGCCTCTCTCGCGGGCCCTGGGGTCTTTGTCCCTTCAAAGCGCTGACAATAGGATGTCCCCCATTGGATGTCCCCCATTGGCTACGGGATAAATATTGCCTGTTGTGGGGCCAGAGGTTTTGCGCTGGCAGCATCGGCCTTAAATGGAAATCGATGCTGTGTGACGGGGTCCTAGTCTTTGGATGTCCACTGCACACACACACTTTCACACACACACACACACACACACACACAATCCTACCCCCAAACACAGGTGTTTGTGGTAATAGCGAGACTGTCACAATCAGCAAGAACCTTGTGGAGGTCACCTGGGCCATGTTTACTTCTCATTCATCCCTAAAGTCCTTAAATCTCAAATGTATAGAGACATGTCACAACCTATGGAGCTGTGGTTCTATGGAAGGGGGTGTTTACATACAGTACTTCTGGTAAATACTGTGATGGCCATTTTTACCCTTGAGAAGGATAATGGTGATAAACTGCACCTGTTCTTACAGGAACCCACCCTTTTAGTGGGGGAAGGAAGGTATTCTTCTACCAGCTCTGTCCACTCAAAAGAAAAACATGTCCCAGTGTTCCAGTACTGTGTCCAGAGCAGTTTGGGCAGTGGGCAGTGTGTCCAGATGCCCTCAGAAGATGAGGCAAGGAGATACACAAGTGGTGGTTTTGGTGTTCAGGTTTGGTCCTTCACAGGTACTGTAGGAGCCGAGATACCTGACCAGACCCGGACCATGGAGTCAGACCCAGCAAAGCTTACAGAGAAACCCAGAGAAATGGGTGGTGTGTTACACAGGTGTACGGACCAGAGTTTTCAAGATGTTTTCTTCAAAAAGCATCTTTCCTGTGCTGTGTTCACTTCCCCCAGAGCCAGGTGTTGGGTGTGTGGGGTTCTTGAGTGAGAGCGCAAGTGGGGGTCCTTGAGCCGCTAAAACCAAATTTTGTTTTCATTTTGCTGTAGCACAATACAATCTGATTAATTTAATTCAAGATAAGAAAGCGAAAACATCTTCTCTCTCTCTCTCCCTCTCTCTCTCCCTCTCTCTCTCTCTCTCTTGTTGAGCAAGAGGTCTCTCTGCTGTCTGCCTTTGTCAGCCAAGCAGAACAGCAGCGGTTTAATGCGGCAAAAATGGTTCGGCAAATACCAAATCTGGCGGGTTAAACGTAGAGATGGAAGGGTTAATCAAGAAGGAGGTTGTGCACGAACGAGCACAAATGCACCACATCTGCACTCAGATTCAATTCTTGCTATGGTAAATGGATGCTTACTTTTTTTATCCCAAACCGTGCATGTGCCATGTCATCTTTTTTTTCTTTCTCCAGCCGAGAAAATCCAAAAATATTATTAGGGTGGCATTTGGTACAGGCAAGAGCCATGGTGGTGTGTGTGTGTGAGAGAGAGAGAGTGTGTGTACAGTAGAGCCTACATATATGAGCATGTAGATGCGTGTCTATGTACTTTCAGTGTGTGTGTGTGTGTGTGTGTGAGTGTGTGTAAGTGTGTGTGTGACTGTAGCAAGCTCTCCGTCGCTCCCATGGCGTACCACTTTGGCGTGGCTGTAGGGAAACTGTGAAAATGGATCATGATTACAGCGCAGAGGCACAGCCACACCACACCGCACTGGCCGTGAACACCATGTTCCCCCGCCTACACACCTCACACCCCCCGTCACACACACACACACACACACACACACACACACCTCTGGGCCAGGGTGGTGCGTCTAGCTCTGCATAAGCAGAAAAGCAGGCAGCCGTGTGGTCAGCGGCTATGCTAGCCCACTACTGCTTCCATCTCGATTCACAAAGACTGCAAGCTAGACACCTCACCACAGCTCCCATTATATCTGCAAGCCTGGACATGCTACCCAAGAAAGAAAGAAACCATTGAGTTTTTTTTTTTCTTTACTTTCTGCAAAAGGGCAGCTAAAAAGAAATAAGAAAAATAATCAAATAAAATAACATCACTTTCCTCTCATCTAATCTTACAATATTTTTTGGGAGGAAATAATTACTCACACATTTCAGACATCTGACAGCAATGCTCGTCATTAATAATTCATCGTCTCTAAATTCATAATATATCATCGTGTCCCCGCCAAGCAACATTTGATAGTACATGAAAGGCCTAGAGGAGAGAATGTTTGCCAGAATCCCATCAAATGATATTTCCAAAAATACTGAGGGAGCACGGTTCTCAAAGCCTTCGCTGTGGCCCGGCAAGAACCCAGAAGAGCAAAGGAAAAAAAGAAAGAAAGAGAACAAGAAAAAAAAAATCCCCTGCTATCTGCTTTCTTTGGCGCCACAGTCTTTTTTGAAAGTCCTCCATTTGATTCTGTGCCTTTAGTTTTTTCCCCCTCTCACTCTCTCCCTCCCTTCCTTTCCCATCCTCTCTTTCTCTTTTCCTGTGATGTCAATTTAATTCAATCTGAGGGACTCTAAGCAGCAGTGTCTTTTAATGTCATTCAGAACGGGCACTTGTAACACATCAAATTTACCCTCACCTTCGTGGGGAGGATTTAAAGCATAATAGAAAGATCAATTATTTTTCGGGCGAATCCGAAGTTTCATTAATGCCACTGCTCTCCTGTTTTTTTTCTTCTTCATCTTCTTCCCTTTCTCCTTCTTCTTCCTCCTTCTCCTTTTCTGCTCCTTCCGAAGCGTTTTAAGTGGGCCATCTGTCTAAACATTGCACTGCTTTTTTTCTGATCATTTCCTCAACTTATTCATGAGCCTTGGGAGTCCAGCTTTGTAGTCACCATGTAGCTGCCGCAGCCTACCCCCACTGAATACATCTATATGCCTGTGTAGAGAGGAGAGAGAGAGAGATGGGGGGGAGAGAAAGGGAGGTAGAGAGAGAGAGAGAGAGAGAGAGAGAGAGAGAGGGAGAAGAAAAAGAAGAAGAAATCTTTTCACTGGGGCCTGGAAAATTCTCAGCGCTCTGTTGTCATGAAGGGCCGACATTGACGAGCGAGTCCTCCATCACTCCGTGCTGCTCCGTCTTCTGCTGGCCATGTATCTATCAGTCTCTACATTAGGTTTCTTTCTCCAACTTTCTCCCTCCAGCTCACCCTCTGTTCACCCGCTCTCTCCTTATCCCTCGGAGTTCCCCACAACACACAGTTATATATATTTAATATATAGCCAATATATTCAATATTAATTATATATTTGATTAAAGATTATAATTTTATCAAATTTTGGCCTTCTTTTGGCCCTCTCTCTCTCTCTCTCTCTCTCTCTCTCTCTCTCTCTCTCTCTCTCTATCTCTCTCTGTGAGTCTCTCTCTTGCCTACTTCACTCCCCCCTCTCATTGAAGATTTTGTATGCAAAATATGACCTCAGTGGCTACAAAGCTCAGCACATTGTTCTTGATCACTGGGCTGACCCCCCGAGGTGTGAGTTATGAAGAGAGTGAAGAGAGATTCAGTAATGACGCTCACATTGTTAGCATTGTTTTAAGTCAATACAGGCTTCTTTGATACCCCTTTCCAATTTCCTCACCAAAAAATGCCTAAAAAAAAGAACTAATTAAATACACTTTTAAAACACAAAATAAAGAAAGAATTGAACCCGATACAAATATGGCACTCGCTTGTCTTTAGCATTTCTGGGTTAGTTAAGGTTGCGCTGCAGCTTGTTTGATTAGAGTCTCAGAAGACTCACAATTCTCTTACCTCCAGATGCCACTCCTGTGTGTTTCAGAGTAAATGAGACCCCAAGAGTGGCAGTGTGTGTGTGTGTGTGTGTGTGTGCACTCAGTAGACACAATGACTCTAATGAGACTTCTTGTTGGAGATGATGGGGGTCTTTTTGCCTGACTAATAAGAAAGAGAAATGAAGCACACTCACACAGACACAATGCCTCCTCCTTGGTGCATCAGAATAGCACGGACAAGTTGACTTTCTCTTTTTTCCTATCTCTCTCTAAAATCATTTTACTTACTAATGTACTGCTACTAATGTACTCATTCATCCATTCAAACACACACATACAGAAACACACACACACACACACACACTCACATACAGACATCCACACACACACATACTGTACACACACACACACACGCACACACACACACAGACACACACACCACACACACACACACACACACACAGTGCTCAGACACTAGTTGCATCAAGCCATTGATTCCTCTGACCTTTCTGCCCTCTGTGTGCAATTCATGTGATCCCCAACTACTGTATCCCTCTCTGTCTGTCTTTCTTTCTGCCTGTCTTTCTTTCTTTGTGTGTGCGTGTGTGTGTTGTGTGTGTGTGCTTTAGCATTTTGCATCTTTGTTTTGGCCACAGATACTTATTTCTAACTTTTGCTAGGCTGGTCGAAGATAAGTCACTAGAATTATTGGATCAGATTTGCCAATAATGTGACCATGTCATTCAACCTTCCTGTGAACTGTCTTGCAAAGAGAGGGAGAGAGAGAGAGAGAGAGAGAGAGAGAGAGAGAGAGACAGTGTGTGTGTGTGTGTGTGTGTGTGTGTGTGTGTGTGTGTGTGTGTGTGTGTGTGTGCGCTCCCTGTACTGTATGTGTGTATAAAGGGTGGGGTTTTATTTGTCCATGTGTGTTTGTGGTATTAGCCACCTCACCTCAGCCAGTCTGACCTTCTGATGCTCCAGGGCTCGGCTGGCAGTAAGCCAAGCACAGTATTTACACTGAGGCCCTTGCACCAGCTACAGGGGATAGGAACAGGGAAGAAGAGACATTAGGAAGGGACAAGAGAAAGATAGATGTGAAAAGAGAGAAAAGAGATATAAAGGATGAAAGCAGAGAGGTGGAGAGGTGGAGAGCAATAAAAGACAGTGAGGGAGAATTGTGAGAAGATGAGAGAAGAAAGCATTAAGAAAGGCGAGCATTAGCCATTTGTTAGTGGTTGGTTGTTAGGTTACCCCCTTGCCCTTCACTCATCCTACTGAATGCAAGCCAGATAAGCTGAGCAAAGGAGAAAGGGACAGAAAGGGGGTGGGCGTCAGAGAGAGAGAGAGAGAGAGGGACGGAAGTGAGAGATAGAGAGGCTGCCATCACAATCTGTCCTCTCTCACAATAGCCTGGGTCTCTGCCAACCACAAGCAATCTGCAAATGGTCTTAGAGCTATTTAAAACCCCACATTGGACTAAGCAGCAGCCAGTAAGGTAGAGGATCCACAGCTAAAGGGCAGGAGCACAGGTTCCTAAATGGTGCCTGCACAAATACTTACTCGATGTGTCATTTGTAGTGCGTGTGTGTGTGTGTGTGTGCATTGTGCATGTGTGTATATTTTTGTGCGTATGTGTAGGTGTCCATTGCAGTCAGTTCACATATTGCTACAAATAAACAAATTTGTCTGTATCCTGTATTGGCCAGCAGAACAAAGCTCTTTGCTGACCCCTGAGACAGTGCTGTCTAGTCCTACTGGTGAGGAGTGTGTCTGTGTGTCTGTAGTCCTACGAGCGGTGTGCGTGCGTGTCTGTGCCCCAGTCATACCAGTGTGGCTTTGTTTCTGCTTCTAGTCATTCCTGTGAGCAGTGTGCCTCTGCAGTACAACAAAAAAAAACCTTACCAACCACAACCTGGGACTACTTCAAGTAGACAAGTATACTACTTCCCAGTGTACACTGTCGGAACACTTACTATATGTTATGTCTTGTCTTGTTATATCCTGTATGATACCTAAGTATAATGCCCTAAGCCTACTTGCACTCTTTTAACTTAACATTACCTTATTGTTTAGAACTGTTTTTGTTGTGCATCTGCACTTTATTGTTGTCAACGTCTAAGCATGGGACAAGTGTGAAACGTAATTTTGATTCCTTTGTATGTCAAGTACATGTGAAGAAATTGACAAATAAAACGGACTTTGACAACTCCCAGCTCCTGCTCTGTCGTCAGCTGTAGTGGCCGTAGTGACCCATTTGTCTTGATTAGGCCAGTTCTGTCGCTGTGCCATCATTGTGTCTTTGGGACACATGGGCCGCATCTGGCGGTTGGGCATCTTCCAGGGGTTAGACTAAAAGCTGCTCGTCCTCTCCTCTCTTGTCCCCTCAGCCTTCCCCACTCAACCCTAGTCCGAACCCTGCCACCCCCATCCTACCCTGGGCATCTTGTGCTGAAGGAGCTGGCCAAGGTCCAGTCTATAATCAAGCCCCTTCCACTACCAACCCCACTCACATGTGCTGGGCACACAGAGTGTTCCCTCCTATAAGCAGGAAACCATTTAATACTCATTGGTAGAGTAAACCTAGATCTGTCTCAGAGTTTCAAGTTAGTGTGTGTGTGTGTTAGTCATAAAGTGAACAAAACTAGCTTGTTAGTCAAGGTTGAGGTTCAGTAACTGTGAACTGTGGTGGGATCTGGACCCCCCACACCCAAACCCACACACACACACACACACACATACTCACACACACTTACCCCAAAAAAAGGACCTGTAATGATTGCAGCGTGCAAATGCATGTGCATAGCCGTGAGCGCAGAAGTGTACCATCTCCTTAAGTGCTTAGCTGCCCAGTGAAGTGAGAATAGAGGCTTAGCCTAGCCCCAACAGGTGCTGCTCACACTGGGCTCAGAGTGCAAAGTGGTCAGACAGTCGTCACGGCTACGACAACAACAACAACAGATATTGAGGCAGACGGATGAGAAAACAAACAGACAAATAAAATGCAATGTGTTTACCTGCCTGATTCCCTAAGACATGTGCACTACTCGTGATGTGCACGTGCTAAAGAGAGCCTTGGCGTCGTGGTGAATCATTGTCACTTGAATCCGGGAAACTCATTTGTGTCTGTCTGTGTGTGTGCGGACAGCGTGTTTGTGTCCACTACAGTTGGCATGAGTGAGCCGATGTTTATGAATCTAACTTGGCCTGCATTTTTTCCTTTATTGTTTTTGGAAGTGTGTGGGGGAGGAGGGGTTGGGGTCCATAATATGAATGAGCGGGTTCCAGCAACATCCGCGTCGGCTGTCACATTCCACTCCAGTGAGTGACGGCTGCTTCGTAGTCTGGCGTCTTCCTTTTCTTCCCTTCTTTTGTTGTAGTTTTTGGGGCCATTGTTGTAGTTTATTGTGTCATAAGTAATTGCTGCTGACTTCAAAAGGAGTCAGTAGCAGCTGACTTAGAGAAGTGACGGCCCGGGGAGGCAGACGGGTTTAAATGGCCCCACTAACTAACACTGGTATAGCAGCACACTCGGAACTAGTTCTGGGCCAGAGGTGATCCAACTCTGTGCTCACTCAGGCATGGGGCTCACAAACCAAACAGACGCGAGCCAGCACAGTGCCTCAGTACCTCAGTAACATCAACGGATGTGGTTTGCCGACCACTTTTGCTGTGTTTGTGTTTCTGATGTTTTATCGCTGTGAATTTTCTCCTTTCTTTTGTGTTTCCTGCTCCCCTCCGCTCTTTCCCCATGACCCAGTTTGGGTCACATTAACATCTTATTAGCAACACAACGGAAACATGACACCAAACACCAGCTCCCTCAAGTGCTTCTCCATTTGCTTCTATTATTATTTTTAAAGCACCCCAGCCAAATGGAGTTGGGTGGATGTTCATTACATGTCTCCCTCTGAAGATGTAGGAGGGCCCAAGGAATTCTGGGATGAGGCCCTAATGGATCGAGTTCTCTTCCTCTTCTTTAATAAAGCCAGGCAATATTGCTGAATTAGAATTAGGCCGCATCTGACGTCGTCCGGCGGAGGGCCTAAGCAGATTTGGGAGATATTTGGAGGCAGTTTGGAGCACCAAGTATGAGGCCTCAGTGGTTGTGGCTCCCCAGAGCCTGAAGGCAGTCAGAGGAATCTGTAGAGGCTAGCTCTCTCCCACCTCTCTCTCTCTCTCTCTCTCTCTCTCTCTGCCCACTCTCCAGCATAGTTCGCTTCACCAGTATCCCTCCACGCATAACCACACACACACACACACACACACACACACACACACACACACACACAC
>JAGFZM010000513.1:370-30986 GCA_017657215.1 Limnothrissa miodon | reverse complement strand
ACACACACACACACACACACACACACACACACACACACACACACACATACACACACACTCCCATACTAACATATTTAAACACATAAATGCACAGACACACAAATGCACACCCATATTAACATATTTACACACAGACACACACACACACACACACACACACAGAGCCAGTCAGGGGGGAGCTGCTGATGGATGAGTTGAGAGGCGTCAGCAGCGTCGGTGGTGGCTGTAGAGGCGCTTACTGAAGTCTGTCCACAGGAGTGAGAACTTAAGCTTGTTCTCCATGGCTCGTCAGAGTGGCCCCGCTGCCACCATGCTCACTGCTGATCTTTGAGCTTGTGTGTGTGTGTGTGTGTGTGTGTGTGTGTGAGGGGGTGTTTAGGGAGGTATATAATACTGGTATTGTTGTGCAGAGTCGCCAGCAGACAGCAGGGGAGCAATAGGAGAGAAGAGGAGGAGGTAAGAAGGCATATGAGAATGAGTGTGTGTGTGTGTGTGTGTGTGTGTGTGTTTGAGTGTGTGTTTGAGTGTGTGTGTGTGTGGGTGTGTGTGTATTTGAGTGTGTGTGTGTGTGTGTGTGTGTGTGTGTGTGGGAGAGAGAGAGAGAGAGAGAGAGAGAGAGTGAGAGAGAGAGAGAAAGAGAGAGTGTGTGTGTGGGGGGGGTTTCTGTGTGTGTTCGAGCGTGTGTGTGTGTGTGTGCTTGAATGTGTATGCATGTGTGTGTGTAGATGGGAGAGGTCCTGGGCATAGGCGTCTCAGGGCACTGGGGGTCAGTGCTGTGGTGAGGTGAGAGCCCCATCTACCCCCTGCCTGTTAGGCACATCCATCTAGCCAACAGATATCCACCCGCCCGCAGCTTCCAGCCACATAGCTCACATTCTGCACAGGACCCCTCCCTGGGTCTCTCTAATATATCCCTATCCACTCATAAACATTCCCTCTAACACACACACACACACACACATATATATACAGTACACACACTAAAACAACATACTACATACTCAAACACACGACAGTATCACATACCCAAGACACGAACAGTAGTACATTTTCACACAAATGCAAAAGCAGCTCACAAACACACCACAAACACAGCAAACAAATTATTTCCCTTACTCTCTCTCTCTCACCGTCACACACAGACCCACACACACACACACACACACACACACACACGCATACACAGCAAAGGTTTGTTTTCCTGCCATAAAGCATGGCTCCGCACACACGCATGCACTCGTGTGTGTGTAAGTGGAACAAACAAAGGCGCTTGGTTATTTGTCAGTGCGGTGACAGGTCCAATAAGCAGGGTGTTTCTCCTCCAGTGCTGGGTGTGTGGATTATTTATGTGGGTAAGTGCTGCCTGGCAGGGGTTGTGCCAGCGTGCCAGAGCAGCAAGATGGCAGCAGGCGTGCCACAGTCAGACCCCCACAGGCCTCTGCTACAGACATACGCATACACGCATGCACTCATTACTGCAACCAAGAAACACTCAGACACACTCAGACACACACACACACACACATACACAAGTTAGAAATACACAGACATAAACACATGCAAATACAGCTGCTGAGTTGAGACTGTGCACCTGCAAGCACCTGCACAACTGCACACACACACACACACACACATAAACACACATCCACGCCAGCGTGTGTGCATCTGTCTGCACTGCCAGCTGACAGGAGACGGCACTCCTAGGGTGGCGGGGATAACTGGCATTATAACTGCTGTGCCTCCCTCCAGGGAGACTTACTGTATATACATTAACACACACACACACACACACACACACACACACAAACACAGAGAGGGAGAGAGAGAGAGGAAATGCATGAGTATGCAAACTATATATATTTCAATGCATGCATATTCATTAACACATCACACACACACACACATAAACACACACACACAAACACGCACGCACACACACACACACAAACACACACACATCCCTTCTATGCTAGTGTAATGTCTAGACTTTCTACTTGGTTTCTAACGACACAGGTGAGTTGCTCTCACCTGTTTTAAAAATATTTCACTCTCAGTGCGTCTTTATTCAATGAAACAGTACGGATTATATGAAATATTGTCAGAATGGCTCAATGGGCTTCGTTGTTCTCCTTGTGACTTTGACAAAAATTATGTCTCATTTTATGCTGTAATGAAAGCATCAGTCAATATTGTTCAGTGACAGCTTTTCCAGGCATTGTCACAGGCCTTTGGGGAAATCTAAGGGCTCCTAATTAAGTGGATTAGAATTAATCAAACGGCCACCTCTCCTCTGCGTTGGGTGAGCCATTGAGGGAACCGCTAGCTGCGTACGCCGAGCATTACGCTACTTACATCTCATTACAAAAACTCATTAAAACTTGCTTAATTAATTACCCCAGCTCACTTAACCAAATGTGTGTGTTCTCTCTCTGTGTGTTGTATTTATTCGGGGCTAATTCAGACCTTGTTTCTTTTGCCTGTCTTTGTCTGTCTTCTCTGCCTTGGGGACTGTTAGAGGCTCTGAAAGTATGTTGTTGAGTGTTGCAGTCAGGAGAGAGTCTGTTTAATTTCTCTCACCAGCCTACCGCGCAGCGCTGAGTTTATTCTAGGGACCACTCACACCTAGAAGGGCTGCTATTAAGAGGACTGCCCAACGATGAATCTAATTCCGTGGGTTCTGATTGGCTGCAGACTAAGGATGTTCTGAATGATTCTAAATCGTGCTAAAAGCAATCCCAATATCATTTTTCACGATGCTGTGATTGTAGTCGGTGGTGTGGACGTTGTTCAAATGAACTTAAGCAGAGGTGTGCATGGTTGTGTGGGAATTCAACTCCCTTCTAACCTGAAGTGATATTTCAACTCATAATTCGGTCGGTTGAGGCGCTGACAGGTCCGCTAACGCTAACTGCACACAGCCAAAGAAAATGACACTGAAAGTGTTTCAGTTAGAGTTAGTTAAAGCTCACTATTTAGTCTTTTTTCCTTTTTCTCAGCGACAATGTGGGTTGAAATTGTTGGGATGACTTTAATTATCCGTTCCAGCAGTCCTGTAATGTGTAAAAACAGTCTGTCCTCAGCCTCAGTAGCACCAGTATCCAGATCAGGTGTTTTCACAAGCACCAGTTTGGGGAAATCTGCCAGTCTGAGTCGCTGTGCGGCAGGTTTCTCCTCCCTGCTTGTTGTGTTATTGCTCTGTCATTGTCAGTTAATGTTTGTTCACATATTTCTCCCGTCTTTGCAACGTTTCCTAGTCTGAACGTGGAGGAAGCATTAGTGTTCGCGTGAGCTAATTTCCCACAGCACTCCGAGTCGTCAGATATCCCGTGGCAGTCTTCCTTTGTAGTCTGCAAGCCGAGACACCTCATCCTGTGCTGCTGGCGTTTCATTGGCTCGTCCGGCTTCTATCCAGCGACCCCCTCGCGAGCCTGCCTGGGTCCACGACTACCTGGCTAATAGGACCTCTTCTCACCCTTGCGTCGGAACTAAAGTTCATTACAAAGTCACGCGTCCAGCGCTGGGGCGGCGGATGGATTTAGCTGCATTCTGCTATTCTGTTTGTTGCTTGCTGTTGTCATAACAAGCCAAGGTTGAGCAAGGCGAGGTGAGGCGAGGAGCTGAGAAGGGATGGCTAGTGAAGGGGGCAGACACACACACACACACACACACACACACACACACACACACATATGCACATACATGAAACAGCAGGAACATGCAAACAAAACAGGGCAATAATCCCCCTCGAGAAAGCGCCCAGCCCTACCCAAATACAAACCCCACCCCACCACACACACACACACACTCACACACACACACCCTAGCACCACGGCAGGCCAGCGCTTTGATCTGCCTCATCTAGCCCTCTCCAATCTGGCCAGCCCAGCGACCTTTCTGCTCCCTGTCCTAGCCTTTATGAACGGAAACACTATTTCTAGCGGTTGGAAAACACACACACACACACACACACACACACATACACACACAATTACAGGCAGAGAGAACAATGGCCTGTTCTACCTGCACATCTTTTTTTGTGAGAGTTCCAACTCCTCTCTTATTCTCAGCCGCTCATGATACTACACACTCTCCATCCACACACACACACACACACACACCTCCACTCACCACCCATCTCTACAGGGGTCTCTGCTTCCCCAACTCGTAAGGTTGCTAGCGATCATGATGAAACTTTTTCGGTGTCTGAAACGGTTTGGCATTTAAAGTTCGTACATGCCTTTTTGTTTGGATTGCCTCCGTAACCTTTGCCTGGTCAAGTCAGTGACAACGTACACGAAGAAAAGAAAGAAAGAAAGAAAGAAAGAAAGAGAGAAAGAAAGAAAGGCCTTATCCACACAAGCCAGTAGCACGCTAATGCCCTCCAATATTGCACACACACACACACACACACACACACATACACACACACACACATTGCAGCTGGTATCAGCCTTGTGTGTAAGCTTGCTCTGTCCTTCAGCCCTGACCTTTAATGTAAACTCCTTTGTTTAAAGATGCCACCGTGGATTAAAGCAAGCAGGGTGCGCAGAAACCGTTTAGGACTGGGGCATGTTGGTTGTCTTGGAGATGGTGCAAAAGAGAAGAGCATGCTTTCCTTGACCTTGACTTCACCTTTTCACCTTTTCATCCAGTCCTTAATACTTAAATTCTATTGACTTCCCTCTTTGTTTTTCTATTTTTCATCTATTTGCAGTTTCTCAGTGTCAGAACTTTCACTCATTCTTTTTCTCTGTCTTTTCTCTCACTCTTTGGGTCTGATTTAGTTGTTTTTGCTCTCACAGGCTTGGTGGGTGGCTAGTATTGAGACCTCACTCACGTCAGCTGTCTTTGAGTCCCCCTACAGCTGACAGCACATCCCAGCATCCCTTTCACACCCTCCAAAGCCCATGTACCACTGCCCCACCCCCCCCCCCACACACACACACAAAACACACCCACCCACACACACACACACACTCACACGCACACACACACCCTTGTTCCACATAGAGCTGAGCTCCATGTTTGGACACATGCGTTTTCTCTCTCTCTCTCTCTGGGCTGGAGCGCCGTTGACCAGGCCTTAGGTCTGCCCAGGGCTCCCCACTGGGCCCAGAGAGGCCTGGGCCCACACATGGTCTCAATCAGACGGGCCCCCGGCCCCAGGCTCCCTCGGAGGCCCCCACGGACGGTTTGTTGCAATAGAACCCCGCTCTCCCACTCACCCAGAACCCCGAGGTTTCGCCTGGACTTCAAACAGCACCAGGGTCTGGGCGAGCGGGAGAGAGAGGGAAAGGGTTTCACAAGGTTCACAGTTTTACTGTTGTTTTGAAGTCAGGACTCGTCTTTGTCAGGCCCAGGGGTCTGTGTGTTTACACAACTGGCTCCGTGTTGGACACATCAGCCAGCCACCCCCACAGCCCTCAGCTGCCAAGCCTCATCAGTAAATAATGATGGCGGCCCGTGTCAGGGAGGGACCTCTGCCACAGTGGGGGAACCTTCTTCAAGCTGGAGAGGCAACCCATGACTAAGGATTATGCCCTGAACACAGTTCCCTGTCTATCTGTCTGTCTGTTTGTCTTTCCACCAACCCATCTCTGTCTGTCCATTTAGCATTTATGAATTATTTTTTATACATAGTATGTATTTATATGCATCTATCTATCTATTGTATCTATCAATTTATCTGTCCATCTATGTATCTGTCCATCTGTCTATGAAAATGTTTCTTAAAGGGATAGTTCGGTTTTTAACACATTGAGCCCCTTTCACAGGTTGTCTAAAATGAAATAAAGTGGTTGACACCAAAATCTTGATGATTGCTCCTGTCTCGGCTATTTGGGAAATATAGAACCGCCTCTGGCTGCCTTTAAAATGGCTAGCAATGGGCATGTGTTGTTTCTATCCTTAAAACACTGGTTTTAAAAAAGTGCTACTCATGGACTGATTAGTGGCGTTTGCTGATGTTCCAACCCAAGTATCGTAGCAAAATACAGTTTCTGTCATGTTTTATTTGCCATTTTGTAAGTCCCATTGGGATCTAATTGCTCCTTCATATAAACAAAGTGCCAAATAAAACATGACGGAAGCTTTATTTCGCTACCATACATGTTTTGAAACATCATTGAGCACCACTAACCACTTGGTGAGTGGCACTTTTTTAAAACCAGTGTTTTAAGGATAGAAACAACACATGCCCATTTCTAGCCATTTTGAAGGCAGGCAGAGGCGATTCTACATATCCCAAATAGCCGAGACAGAGGCAATCGTCAAAATTTCGAAGTCAACCACTTTATTGCATTTTAGACAACCTGTGAAAGGGGCTTAATGTGTTAAAAACCGAACTACCCCTTTAACCTTGGTTGGCAGAATGCTGTGCGCTTCTACAAAGCACTTCTGCAAATTATTCCGATGAATTTGATCCTGAGGGCTAGAAGAGCTGGTGAAGAGCCACTGATCTATGGTAATACTTCAAACTTTCCTTTCCTTTCAGCCTCTTTCTTCTCTTTCTTCTCCAGGTATGGAGAAGCTTAGATGCAGGTTTGAAGCACTTATCCACCCATTGGCTGGGGGTTCAGGGGCATGGCGTAGAGTAAGCAAGGGCTCAGGGACCGGCATTAAGCCTGAAGCTGATGGCCTGCACTCGGGTAATTGACAACGGCTCACTGGCTGGCCCCTGGATCTCTCTTCAGGTCCATGTAATGAGAACAGAGCTGGCTGCATTCACCGTTGAACTTAAGAAAAACACACACGCATACACAGACACACACACACACAATGATCAATGACTTCAAATGCTGCAGGAGAGAGAGTATGGTGGTGCTTTGTGTATATGTGTGTGTTTGTGTGTGTGTGTGTGTGTGTGTGTGTGTTGGAGAGTGGGTGTGGGAGAGGTTGAGGAGGGGGCGGACCTGATTTTCTACTCATGAGCGAGGGAGCGAGTAACTGAGCGAGGGAGAGGGAGAGAGCGGGAGCACAAAGTCAAACGTGTAATGAGGACTTTATTTAAGCCCTCTATGACTAATGTGCGTAATAGGCAGGACTGCGCTGGGGCTCATTTGGTAATGAGACGTAAAGCAGATGATCTTACTGTCGGCCGGCGTGGCAGCCTTCCAGTGCAGGGGAGAGGAGCGCGCCGATACATGACACGCCACCCCCCGCTGTCCTCGCCAGCCAAGAGAACCCGGGGCTCACAGATTATCAGTGTAATGGAGAGAGAGAGAGAGAGAGAGAGAGATGTGAATGTCTTGTAATTCAATCGCAATCATGGGATCGAGGGTGCAAACCCGTGGAGATGGACACTCCAGTAATGCGTGCCTGTGGAAACGAGAGACTGGGGCGCACAGATCACTGCAATCCTTCCGTTTTCATTTTTTCACTTCCATTTTAGCCACCTTTCAAGAAATCAGTTTAAAGCAGTTTATTCTAAACAAAAGCCTATTGCACATGCCAGACCTAATTAATGTAGTGTTATTATAATCATTATAACTATGTTATAAACAGCACAAAATGTTTTTGCATTGATGTGGATATTGGTTTAAAGAGGTACAAAGTAGTTTTTTGACCTTGATTTTACAGAAAGTCTTTTATATGCTCACAGGTCACGACCTGATTGGAAAAGCTTTCCGTTGGTGGTTCCCCTGTGACCTTTAACTGGTGATATCCCCATTGACTTCTCTAGCTGTGGTTAGTTCCTCTGCTTCCAGCTTATTTCCTGAGTCATGCCTTTATGCTGTGTAGGAGCAGTGTTCTCAGGAACATGACTGGCGTTATGGAGCTTGTTGCTTCAGGTGTGTGTGTGTGTGCGTGTTGTGTGTGTGTGTGGGTGTGTGTAGGGTGGGGGTATTTATGAGGTGGTGTATGAGTGAACCCCCATCCCCTGTGGGCCAGTAACTGGCCTGAGTCAGTCACTAGTCTGGCTATGCTGATTCACTGGCTCGTTCCCCAGCACCACCCTAAGAGTTTTCGAGAAGTCTCTCCTCCATGCCAGGACATGAAATCAAATCTCTTTTTTTTTCATTCATATTAATTTTATGATTCTGTTTTTTGTTTGCTTTTTTGAATCACTGTTATCCCCATCACAGGAGCCTGTCAGCCTGTCTGTGCATGTGTGTGTGTGTGTGTGTGTGTGTGTGCTTTTGTGGATGTTATTGTGGTTTGAGTGGTGTGAGATCATTGCTAAATGATGGTCTCACAGATTGAGTGGTCTTTTCTTATATCCATTGTGTAGCAATTCTCCATGAAGTTCTCACAGGACCTCTGCTCTCTCTCTCTCTCTCTCTCTCTCTCTCTCTCTTTCTCATGCCCTATAAATAATTCATTGGACACTTGAGGCCCTTCAGCAGACAGCAATTGCTTTTCACCGCTTTCGGATCCAAGGCCTCTTTCCCTCCCTCCCTCTCTCTATCTATCTCTCTCCCTCTCTCTCTCTCTCTCTCTCTCTCTCCTTCTCTCCTCTGTGCGTGTGTCCCTATACAGCCATCCACTCGATGTGTCAAACCCGGCTAACCTCCTCTTACACTATTAAATAAGCACTCAGGTAGCCATGGGAGTTTTTTTTGTCTCCGTCCACGCTCAATGCCAGGACTACTGTAGCATAGGCAGCAGCTCTCCAGCACAGTCCAACTTAGCCATACAGGAAAGAAAATCAACCTCCACTCCAACCTCCACTCACAACTCACAAACATAAACACCACAAACCCAAAGACGACTGGCCTGCCGCACACAGTATCATTTAGACATTACATTTCATTTTTTTGTCTTCAAAGCAGTTGTTTGATGAGTTGGGGGTGGTGATGGGGGGTAGAGAGAGGGATGGTGGCGGAGGTGAGTGGGTGGGTAGGGAGGGCACCTGTAGGGGTCAAGGCACCATCTTGGCTACCCGAGGAGAAGGAGAGGAGCCCAGCAGCTCCTGTCGTCTGAGCGGCGAGCCGCCGTCAGCTGGATGTAACCCCCGGGCCAACCCCCTTGGCAGCCGTGTACGCTTCCACCAGGGCCAGGGGTTGGCGGGTGGGGGTGGATTGGTGGGGGTCCGAGCCTTTCGGGCCACGCGGCGAACACATTTGTACATGTTTCTGGCCATTAACGAAATGCAGAAGTGAGCTTCATTATCCCCCGGCCCCCTTAATTAAGATAACAATGCAAATTCCTTCATTAATAGTGACACGGACAATTTCTCCCTGGGCTCCTCGGGGGACCAGATTATACGCAGGCCCCGTTGAGCAGGTTGCGAGGTGTCACCGAATATTCAAATGGCATGCTTGTTTAATTGCAGTAAATGTAGCATGTCTGGATAGGATAGAGGAGTTTGAGAGACTCAGAACCAATGGAGATATGTGTGTGTGTGTGTGTGTGTGTGTGTGTGTGTTTTGGGGTAGTGTGGGTTGGGGGTGGGGTATCAGAAGGGCCCTCCCCTACCCCAGGCAGCTGTTTTGCCCCCCACCCCACCCCCTCAGTCTCCCTGGTCTCTCCCTAGGGTCCCCTGGCAGGACCATGTTGTTAGACCCTTGTCTTTTATGGAGGGAGCGGTAAACATGACAGGTTGTTTGGGCGCCATCTGTTTGAAATGGCCGCCGCATGGTAGCAGGGAGCTGAACTTGAGAGCTGCTCTGTGTCTGTCTCTTTTTCTACCTCTCCCCCTCTCTCTCTCTTCCCCTCTCTCTCTTTTTGGCTAACAGTCTTGTCTTGTATTTTTTCTAGTTGACGTGGCTACTGACTGGAACCTGCTGCCTGCCTGCTTTGTAGCCCGTCACTGTCGACACAGCCCACAGGACCACGCAGGTAGAACGCATACACACACACACACACACACACACTTACACACACACCACACTACACATGCTCACACACGAACCTGGGCAAACATTCACAAACACACGTACACACAAACACACACACACACACACACACACAAAGCAACAACAGACAGATAGAGCAAGCAAGTCCTCAGTGTACCGTGACAGACTGGGTTGAATTAACCAGAGATTCCCTGGCTGGTGGCGTTTGTTTGAACAGAACCGCGCTCCCCGAAGATTCACGCTTGCCAATTTAAAATTGAGATTTTTAATGGCGCGAGTCACACTTCCTATAACACATCCCATTAATATGTTCTGTGCACCAAGCACTCATGCATACACATTGTGTGTTGCGCTCCCTCCTCTGCTGAAAAATCTCATTCGGTGTCATTTAAAAGTAAATACTTCCTCAAATTTGAATGTCCTTGTTGGGCCACATGGGAGAGAGTTGTTTTCACAATTACAGTTCTTCTTTCCTTTTGTGCACAAGCTGAGACAAGGCATCAGTCTGTGTGCATATATAGGCCTACTTTCTTCCCAAGCTTTATTTGATTTAATTTGCTTTGCCCTAAACCTGACCAAATTCAATTATCCAGAGGGATTTCTTACACTCTAGGTTCGACCAGGGCCCTTTTTCTATTATCACTGAAAAAATTACGCTACGGCTTTTGACATCTGCACAATTTTATTTCTTCTTTTCTCTCCCTTCTTGTCTTTTTTTCTTGCTTCATCCAGGCATTAGACGCAGAATTCGAGTTAATTTCCAATTAATGCTTTGGCCATGTTCCTGGTCACTGGTCCAGGCTGCGCAGGTTCCACGGTAACACCTAGCCTAATTATTTCCCCGTAACGTAGCAGAGCCTCGCAGCAGGGGAAAGGAAGGTGAACGGAGGCTGCGGAGGCGGTAGTGGCGATAGGCTTTTCATCATCATCACCCTCTGCCACCCCCATGCTAAAATATTAGTCTAATTCTCTCTCTCTCTCTATCTCTCTCTCTTTCTCTCTCTGTCTTCATCTCTCTCTCTCTCTCTCTCTCTCTCTCTCTCTCTCTCTCTCTCTCTCTCTCTATATATATATATATATATATATATATATTTCTCTCTCTTTCTGTCTGTGCCTTATAATTTTACTCTGGCTCTAAATGTAGTGAACCACTGAAGAAGAGGATGACGAATAGAGAGAAGAAAAGAAGAAAGGCTAGAGAAGAAAAGAGAGAAAGGAAGAAAGGGAGAAAAAACTGTTTCGGTCCCATACTGATTGTCAGCCGTCACATTAACACTGAATAGGTCATTGGTACCCAACTAAGTGGAACTAATTTGGGCCAGAATGGCACAGGGATTGGGAGCGGTGTCACATGAAACCCTTGTCGTGTAATGAGGAATGCTTGATTGCTGCTAAGTAGAGGAGAATATGGCTTGCCCTGCCAATCCGACCGCAGCCGTGGCATATGATGGCTGTTATGTGGTTTGGAAGCTGAGGGTTCTCATGTGCTGAATGAGGAGCGGGGAAGGGCAGTGTGAGGTGCAGAGGAGTGGGAGATACACACTACTGTGGCCGCCTTGACAAGAGCTGGTTGAGAGGACCGTTGTGTTTTCAAGTAAAAATAGTTTGAGAGTTTGACGCACACACACACACACACACACACACACACACACAAACAAATAAACAAACAAAACACGTTCACACTAATGGACAAAAAAATAAGCAGTTTCACAGAGCAAGCACCATAAAACAAGCTAGAGTAGTTGTAGTTATCCTGTCTTGTAAAGAATGGCCATAGTTACCAGAATAATGCTGTCTTTGAAACAGGCTTTCCTCTGAAAGTTGTCTCACTGTCATGTGAACTGGATCAATGCACAAAAAAGATGCTGTCAACTGGATTACATTATTCTGACTTCATGAATACAAATTCATTTTGTCTGTTTTCTTTGTCTGATGAAGGCATTGCTACTTGTGCTTGAGAGAGGCCGCTTGCAGTTGTTTTCCGGGAGCCTAATTAAGTACTGGCTCCAGCTACAGAAGGCAGGACCATCTGCTTGTTGTCTCCTCCACCAGAAACATAAGGCCACTGACAAACAAGAGATGTGCTGCTCAATGGCGAGCCAAATTTTTCTGTGGCAGAGAACTAAAAAAAGCAGACAAAAACATCCAAGTTACATGTCATGTCTCACCAACACATGTCAGCTTATCAGAAGTTCGAAAGGTGTGTGTATGTGTGAGTGTGCGTGCGTTTTTGGTGAACGTGATTATTTGGGCGGTGCATGTTTGATTGTCTGTTCAAGAATCTGTCAGGTTTGTGTCTGCAGATGACTGATGATTGTACAATCTATCTATCTATCTATCTATCTATCTCTATCTATCTATCTATCTATCTATCTATCTATCTATCTATCTATCAGTTTTCTATCTATCTGTTTATCTATCTATCTAATGGCATTGCTCTTTGATTATATTCCAGTATTATCATTTGTGTCAAATTCTTATCTGTTAATTAATATTGTACCTTGCCTCAGTGAATCACCAGAACAAACAGCCTAAAAATCACAGCCTGTAGACTCTGAGTTTACACAGAAATCACAGCCTGTTACATGTAACTCAGAGCAGCCTTTACTGTAAAACAGACCTGTCTTATTTTCTGATGGACTGACAGAGAAGTGAGGAGCTGACGGACAGAGAGAGCTAGAAAAATCATCTGAGCTCAGATCTCAGATCTTTCCCTTGAAGTCCAGGGGCCAGGAGTCGTAGCAGTATGAATGACCTTTCAGCTGGGCTGCTTATGGGCATTTCACTAAGGAAAATATGAAGGAAGAACGAGAAAAAAATGAAGCACTTTTGCCTGACTGCCCGGCCCGAGGATACATACCATGCATGTCAGTCACGGGCGAAAAACATGATGTCACTGTTTACTCAGATAATACCAATCAGAGGCTGCGGCTGCCGGATTATGTCACATAATATGCAAAGCTGTTGCTCTTGGCTGTTGACTTGGCTGAGCCACTACAGATGTGAAAAGGGCTTCCAGAATGAGAGAGCAGAGCAGACGAGAGGAATGGGACGGGAGAAAGAGAGAGTGAAGGAAGGAAAGAAACAGAGAGAGAGAGAGAGAGATGAACACACGCTCCAGCAAAGGAGAAGGAGAAGAAGATTTATCCGTATTTGAGGCAAGATCAAATATTGAGGGAGTTAGGGAGGGCATCCCCACATCAAAGGGCCTGGATCCCACGGCAGCAGAGATTAAAGGAAGCCTTGAAGAAGTGGGTGAAGGAGACAAAATCGTCATCCTGTACACCCCCCCCCCCCCCACCCACACACACACACACCCCACGCCATGCCACACCATGCCGCTTTGCCTTGTCGATACCTGACCCACTGCACTTTTACGGCTATCACAGGGAGAAAGAGAGAGAGAGAGAGAGATTTACACTGTATCTCTGCTTGGTGATTGGTTAGGAGCCTTCAAGGACGCAGCAGATAACCTTGACTGATGAGGAGTTGGGCAGAGAGAGAGAATGACAGAAAGGCTGAGAGAGAGAGAGAGAGAGAAAAAATGGATTGGACTGAAGCTCCTGGGTGAATCAAACAGCCGACTCATGTCTTTCTCAAACTGGCCCAAGGCAACTGACCCAGTGGAGGAGTGCGGGATTGCCCACCATGAGGACATCTATCTCTTTTCTTGTCAGTCTATCACACTCACACACTCCCTCTCCCCTGCTTGTCTTTCACTATCTCCATATCACACTCTATCCTTCCCTTTTCATCTACCCCTCCTTGTTGTTCTGTCTCTCTCTATGGCATCTCTTCTTTTCTCTCCATTCCATTTCATTCACCATTCCTCCCTCTCTCTCTCTCTCTCTCTCTGTCTCTCTCTCTGTGCCTTCTTTGGTCAGGGCTGGAGCTTGTCCTCCTCCTCCTGGCCAAGCAGGATTAGGCTAATCAAGTCAGAGGCCATCCCTGTGTGGGAAATTACCAGCAGCTACCAGCAGACACTCATGGGCCAGTTATCTTGCATCTCTCTCTCTCTCTCTCTCTCTCACACACACACACACACACACACTCTCAGAGGGAGAGAGCTAGTGATGCACACATGTGTACGCACATACACTCTCTATTTTCCATTGATCCCTTTTTTTTCATTTTTTCTCATTCCCTCACTTCTGTTTTTTCATACCCTTTGGTCACAAACACACACACACACAGACACACAGACACACACCTTATTCATCACTCACCCCTTCTCTCTCGCCTTGTCCCCCCTACTCTCTCACAGACACACTCCTCTTTTCCCTTTTCTTCGTGGTAACCTTCCCTACCTCTCCTTTCCCAACCCCCATCTCTCTCTCTCTCTCTCTCTCTCTCTGACTGTGGACGTCCTGCGGCTGCAGTAGCATGAAAGACACAAGCCGAGTTGAGCAAAGAGGGTGCAGATCAAACCCACTCCTCTGCTGCCCCTGCCTCTGCTTCTGCCCCCTTCAAAGGCACTGTGCCCAGATCAGCCTTAGATAGCACTGAGGCCTGCCATCACTACTAGCCTGTTTCCAAACAAAAGACAGCACCAGTTTATCCATCCACTGTATATGCAATAATTAACTGTGTGTGTGTGTGTGTGTGTACACATTCATGTATGTGTGGTAATACATTTAGCATCATTCTTGTTACTGTAAATCTACAGTATAACGTAGAGTGTAAGGATCTAGACATCACAGTGCATTTTTATGTTGTACTTTTTCTTAGTGCACAGAATAAAAAATCAAAAATACTTATTGATTACTATGTAAGAACTATTCATTTCTGTACTACGAATTTCCAAAGCTGTGTCATAGCAAACCTGGTGGTTAACACAGGAGTAAAAGACTGCAGAGGGAGGGCGGACCACTTCATAGGACCCTCACCCTCCATCTCTCTCCCTCTCTCTCTCTCTCTCCATCTCTCTCTTGCTCTCTCTTTCAAATTCAAATTCAAAAAGAAGCTTCATTGGCTGTAAAGCACTTGGCTCTGGGGTGTGTACAAGGTTTCTTTTCTTTTCTTCTCTTTCATTGGTTGCTGGTGTATGCAAATATGAACCCCAGTAAGTCATTGCTTTTCCCATCACCAACTCTAAAGACGTCTGTCCTGTCCACTGTGTATCCTCACCCACTCTAAAGACATCTGTCCTGCCCTCTCCGCACTGACTTCCAGGATTCTGGAGAACTCTTAGTGACCTGGTGAGAGGCAGGGCCTCTGCTGGACCCCTACATGCCCAGACCAAGTGCTCCTTTCCCAGGACCTATGCCAGAGCCACCCCCCGCACCCCCTCTGGAGTTCCAGGGCCTTGGGATCCGACTCCTCTGGGCTCAGAAGGGATTAAGGGATTTCTGTCACCCACCATGAGATGGGATCTACAGGGAGAGTATCGCCGTGGCCATAGGTTGGGTAGGGACCTGGCAGTATCAATGGCCATTGAACACTGACCACTAATGTGGTGAATAAGTGGCAGTTAATTTGGGAATAGGTCTTCCATTTGGATTCACTGGAATGGCAACAAACACCTGAAAGACATTTCCTTGGCTATGGTAATAGGCTATGTAATGTTGCAATGGTACTGTTGCAATCATAAAAGTAATGGTGCTGAGAAATAAATAAGTCATTAATAAATATGTCCACATTTGCTACGCAATTGATCATCTGAATCATTCCTTGTTAATATTAATCACAAATGTCCTATGATGTAAAAACAACATAGAGTGTTCTCTTTCATTTCGAAGCCGAAACGTACGAATGGATGATGCCTATCATCTCCTACTTTTTCTGAAGTCAACTTTAACCAACCCTTTGAAAAAAGGGCAGTAAGCGCTCTGACACGCGCAGGCAACTACTTAGACAGCCCTGTGTGACGTCAGAAAGTCTATATATTGACTGCGCTTACGCTTCAGGTCCTCTTTGCCTTTTTCACCTCGCCTACTGCGTGTGTGTTTCTGAGTCGATCTTCGTTTGCTTTTGCAAATAATTCTAAAACCCAACGGCTTTTGTCAAAGCCCACCACAACAGCTTTTTTCAAAGCTCTCCGAGGGATTCTGTCTTGCTCAAAGTGCTCACGCCAGTCCCTAACTTCTGGTTCCTCGAGACGCAAGATGGCTACTCGTCGCTGTACCGACTGTGATCGTCCCATGGCGCTCTCCGACCGCCATGCTGTCTGCTTCATTTTCATGGGGAGTGAGCATGCTATGCTAGCCTTCTCGCAGCCTGATCTCTGCTCAGCCTGTGAATGCCTCTCCCCCGCTGCTATTGCCAATCGAGCGGCATTTTTCGGGGGTTCCACTGGCAGTCCAGGGGCGGCTTCCACCCCCGTTGGCATCAGTGCTCCTTCTGCCCGCCAGTTGGCCGAGCTTCCTCCAGCGTCCTCGTACCCGGATGGGCTTCTCGGCCGGTCTTCGGTGGCTACTCGGCCATCGGTTAGCTTCTCAGCGGCGGCTAGTCTGCTACCGGCTAGCCAGCTGACCACGGCCCATCCGGCTAGCCCTGCTCGCTCCATCGGCGCTGCCTTTGCTCGCGCGGCTACTTCGCCGCTCCATGTCGACGACTCGGACGACCCGGACGACCCGGTCATCGAGGCTGTTGATGAGGAAGAGCTCGCCTCCTTTCTCTCCGCGAAGGGATGAGCCACTGTTGAGGATCTGCCACCGATCCAAAAGACCCACACCCTCTACTCTGAAGGTGTATCTCGCAGCTATTTCAGCATGCCATGTTGGCTATGCTGGCGTTTCCCCAGGCGCACACCCCCTTGCGTCGCGCTTCATGAAGGGCGTCAGGCGGCTTCGCCCCTCTTCCACACGTTCGGTCCCTACTTGGGACCTGGCCACTGTCCTACGCGGACTGGCTCTTATGCCCTTTGACCCTCTGTCGAGTGCCAGTCTAAAGATGCTTTCCCTTAAGACTGCGCTTCTGCTCGCCCTGGTCTCGGTGAAGCGCGTTAGCGACCTGACTGCTCTGTCAGTCAGTCCCGACTGTCTTGAGTTCACGCAAGATGACGCGCGGGTGACGCTGCAACCGAATCCCTTTTCTCGCCCTAAAGTGCTGTCTACTGACCCTCGTTCGAGGGTCATAGCTCTCAGCTCTGCCTGAGACGGGAGGTTCTGTGCCCGTCACTGTGCCCGGTCAGAGTGCTTCGTGCCTACTTGACGCGTACGCAGAGCACCAGGAAAACAAACCAGTTGTTCGTCTGCCACGGCGAATGTGCCAAGGGTCAGGCCTTGTCTACCCAACGCATGTCGCATTGGCTTACTGAGGCCATACGTCTGGCATATGTGTTCTCTCTGGGCCCAGCGGCGGTCCCATGGGTCTTCCCACCTCGGGCTCCTTGGTGTAGGGCTCTTGAGGCTTGGTTGTAGTGATCCATTCGTACATACTAACGTATCCTCGGTTCTCTGAGTGAGAAGCCGAAACGTACGCTTCGGGCCTCAAGTCGCCGACGCTGGCGAGCTTGGCAAAGAGGATCTGAAGTGTAAGCGCAGTCAATATATAGACTTTCTGACATCACGCAGGGCTGTCTAAGTAGTTGCCTGCGTGCGTCAGAGCGCTTACTGCCCTTTTTTCAAAGGGTTGGTTAAAGTTGACTTCAGAAAAAGTAGGAGATGATAGGCATCATCCATTCGTACGTTTCGGCTTCTCACTAAGAGAACCGAGGATACGTTAGTATCCGTAACGTTATCATACTGGCATTTTTACCTTCAGTAAATCACTCATGTGCATAGATTAAGCTGCCATTGCATTGACATTGTCGTTTTCAAAGGTTGATTAATCGTTCCTGTGGCAGGCCTGGGCAGATCCTCCCTTGTGCCTCTCTCCTCTCTCAGCATCACGGGTTCCGACATAGGCACCTGCTTCTGGCCCTTTAGAACCCCTTTCCTTCCGGAACCACTAGCATCAAACACAGGCCCAGGCACAACAATCACTATAGCGCCCGTGTCTCCTCTCAGATGAGACCGGGATATTTAACACGCAGCTACAAACAAAAGTTTCGCTCAGCTCCATAGTGAGCCAACATTAAAGGCTCGCTTGTCCGTGTTTGTTAGGAGATGTGTAAGAGAGCACGCATGAAGAGAGAGAAATGTTTTTTTAAAACTGTCAGGTAATTCTCCTCTGACAGACACAAAGACTCAGCATGAGTCATGGTTTAGACTTTTTTTTCTTCTCCTTTCTTTTGAATAATTGCAGTGATTACTTTTATGAAAGAGGCTTGGTTAAAAAAAGTAGTTGTCATTCTGTAAAATCCCATCTGTGAAATGAATTATTATAATGCAGTGTTGGACAACAGGCTGATTTTTTCAAAGTATTTGTGCCAAATTGTTTTCCCCATATACATATTCCACAACAACACTATGCTTCCTTGCTTATTGCTCAGCCAATTGTGGTGCTCATCATTTTTTTTCTCCAAACATGCAGTAATTTTGACCACAAAGCTTACATACACGATTGTCTGTTTCCTTTCAAACAGAACGCACTACGTGCATCCAACATCCACATGCATTGCTTCATCGCATTTCATGTCCGGTTTTGACAGGATACAGTAAGTCATTTATGCACTCATTCATTCACACTATTATTCCATTAACATCATCCCATTATTTCCCATGCACTGTCCTAACACACTACGGTGAATTTAGACATTCAGCTGGTTTGTCAGCTCACATGTCGGGAACATGTATTTGCGCAAGGGTGTTTCAGCACCAGGACACACACACACACACACACACACACACCTCTCCCTCTGACTGCGAAGAGAACCGGGGAGGTCACCACGCAAAACGCTTCCCTTGGCACAGAGCCGGAGTCACCCCTCTCTCCCCTCTCCTGCTCCATCTCTCCTCTCCTCCGCCACAGATTGATCTGCACCCATCAAACCGCAGGGGGGGCTCATGACAACCTTGACTGTAAGCACAATTACAGCACAGCACCGCAGTATGTGTCCCTCCTCAGAGCCCTCCTCTAGTCGGGGCCGGGGTGAGAGCCATGCTGGCTGGCTGGCCAGGCATCTGCGCTCGGAGATGGGGGCTAGGGGGAAGGAAGAGGTGGTTAGAGGGTCAAAAGGACGCTTGTTTGATCATCTGCTGCTCAAAACCACTGGAGTCTGTGCTGCACACCTCCCTGCTGCAGTCTGTTTAGCGGACAGCTTTGTGTTTGTGTGTGTGTGTGTTTGTGCGTATGTGTGTGTTTGTGTCAGTGGAGGTGGCATGACACTCCATTATTTCCAAAATACGCTATGTGTGTGTGTATGTGTGTGCATGTGTGTGTCTGTGCACTGCCTGTCATCGTTCTGGTTTGGTGCTAAATACAGTGCACAGGATAAGCTTGGAGACCACAGCTGCACAAACTCCAGAGGCAGCTCCACACAAGTAAAGACCTATAGCCTCTCATCTCCTCTCTTCTGCTCTTCGCTCCTCTCCGCTCCAGGTCTGAATAGTCTCTGCTCCACTCTTCTCCTCTGACCTCCTGACCTTGCTGTCAGTAAGAGAGAGAGATCCTGACTCAGATGTCCTCATATCTCCACAAATACACACACACACTAACACACACACACACACACACACACATGCACAAACACACACACACACAAACACACACACACACACACTCACACACACACACACACACACACACACACAGAGAAATACCCATCCAGTAACTGGCATAAGACAGGCCTGCCTGTCATAGGAGGGTGCAGGGCTTCAGTTGAAGTGGCAGGGGCAAGCAGGTCTGCCCCCACGTCCCTGGCACGCCAAGGGGAGGGAGCTCTTAACCCTGCCACCTAATGAGGGGGTGCCCAATACTACACAGAGAAAGAAAGAGACAGAGAGAGAGGGAGAAAGACAGAAAGTGAGATATGCCAACTGAGAGGAAACGGGGAAAAGAGAGAAACAAAAAGCATTTGGACTGAGTGTGAATGAGAAATTAAGTGGGATGAGGAGAGAGAGAGAGAGAGAGAGAGAGAAATGAAAGTGGAGGAGAGTAAGGGAGAGATGGAGCGAGAGATAGGGAGACCACCCGCCTCAGCCACAGCATCCATTTGAAGGACAACTAGCGGTTGTGGTGAGCAGAGACCCAAGCGACACAGCTGGGAATCACCACCTTGCCATGGAGGATATCAGCTGCCTTCATTAGCATTCAAAAAGAGCAGAGAGGAGAGAGAGAGAGAGAGAGAAGATAAGGAGGGAGAGAGAGTAAAGGAGGGAGTGGGAGAGTCAGAGAGGTAGAAATATGTGTAAAGGTAGGGTAATGTATTTACCCTGGACAACCTGACTGTAACTACCCGAAGCATGGGAGCTTCATTTTGCCAGTCCGCCTTAGATTCGTGGAGGTGTTTTGTCCTCTAGCGCAGTCTGCTGCATAAAAAGCCCATTGCCATATAAAGACACCTTGAATCCCCCACTGCATACCTTGTAAGCTCAAACCCTGTAATTCCTCGGCACAAAAAAAAGAAGAAGAAAAAAAAGAAACTAGAATGGTACTAATGTGGCTGAGTGCTGGCTCTCTATGTGTCAGAAAGACACTTTTCAGTATCGCTTTCAAGTTTTTATTGCCTTTAAAGTGAGGTGGTCACACGTCGAGTCTCCAAATCAAACAGGCATGCACAGAAAGAAAAACACGACGAGCGCAGGGGCTCTGAAAACAGCTTTAAAAGGACCCCTAGTGTTCGTGAATTTAACACCACTCTCCGGCTGGAAGTCCCATCAGGCTGTGTGGGAATCGTAGCAAATAAAAAAAGTTACACCGCATACATGCTTAGGTGCTCGGTATCGCCCCCCTGAGAAAGCATTCCTGTCATGCGTGTACATTGAAGGGTGTTTGTAACGTTGTATTTATATATATGTGTGTGTGTGTGTATGTGTGTGGTCAGTCTTGAGTGAGAGGTTTGATTGTCTTGTGGAAAGTGCCTGTGTCTCTTATGCACATGGAAATGCATGTATGAAGTGAGGCTCGTGGGGAGTGTGTGTGTGTCACAGGGCGTTATTTGTTCTGGTACTTTTGTGCACATCCATGTCTATTTAGCGATATGCTTTTGTGTGTCTGTGTGTGTACTTTATGATGTGTGTGTGAATGACGGCTGCCCGTGTGGTCTCTGCTCCCGAGGCCTAGCTGAGGTCGCTCATAGGTCTGCGCGGGGCTGTTGGCTGACCCCTGCAGCTCTCTCAGGCCCACAGAGACGCCGCACAGATCAGCCTGCCACTCTGCAAAGCCCTGCCCTTCGTACAGTGGGACTGCTTGTGTAGGGACCTGACTCCCCCTGCTCAAGTTGCAGCTCAGAGCTCCGCCTGTTTCAGCTACGACCCATGCGACACCCGAGAAAGTGCCCTCAACCCCGGGGAAGCCACAAGGCGAGTGGGGCTGGCGAGTGGTGGGGGTTCAGGGAGGACTCCGGCTATCTCTGTGAGGGTGTCCCAGCAGCGGCGCCACTGTTGATGTTGGCCCGCTCTGTGCTGAACCAGGGCCCGAGGGCGCCAGGGACCAACGTGGCCAACTCATGCACTGCCAGGCTCGTCTCCTTGGGAAAACAGTTTCACCTTTCAAAGGCACAACGTCGACATCGATCTGCTTTTGCTTCAGCATGCCGCTCATGGGCCTTTTTTTGTCTCATCGCTGGTGTAACCGTGTCCTCTGCCATTTGTGGTTTCTGACACACTGCTGGGAGAGTTCACTTTTCTTGCGCTTTGTCAGGGCAGTGAAACATCATAGCTCCTAAGTGTAGCATTTGAAGGCATGTTGTGTGACAGCTGTTCCATGACTGCTTTGCTATGAAGTGGCATCGTTGCCACTGAACTTTATCAGTCTCTTGTACTGGAGTTTGTATCCTCTGAGAGGAAAATTGCCTCTCAATTTGGAGGCTAGCATCTCAATCTTCACATCTATTATACCTTAGACCCCAATTATGATTGTGAGTGTTTCAAAGCGCACATTAAGTTAATGGCAATTGACTTGCTCCAAACTGTATGTTAATGCGGCATCCTGGCACTACAAATTAAATAGGGTTCAGCATTAGCATTTGGCTAATATGACCCTTGATACAGCAACACAATCAAATTTGCTTCGGAGGCACTTAGCCTCCATGGTAAGGATTAATGACAAGCGTCCAAAACAATTTGAAACTCAATCAGTTGAGCTGAGGAGGGTAAGTTTAATATGATAATTTATCAGCGTAAGCTGAAGTTGCCTAGCAGGGGGAGTGTATGCAAATCTGTGACCCTTACCTAATGACTAGGAGCGGAGCAGCTCTGATGTATGTGCTGATTTCATTAGGGAACTTTCCGGAGTTTAGCAGAGGTGGGAGGTCGGTATGTGGATGGCGGAAAGGCTGGTGGAGGTTGGTGGCAGGGGCACAGGAGAGCATTTCGTCAGGGTGGAGGACCAAAACCCGACCGACCTCATACTGGGTCCATTCCGGTGGTCGCATTTCCATAATTCACCCCGCTCCCGACGACCTGACAGCACGACGCAAATAAATGTCCCTAATGACACGGGATGGAGTTGCGGAAGGAAGCAGCGTTTTTTTAAGCAGTGAAGGAGCTCCCTGAGGGGCTGTTACTGCCACTATAGAACATCAGTTACACAGTTGCAACAATAGTCTCTTAATTGATTCGTTTTAATTAGGCGACGATGGGAGCCGGCGCTGTGTCTTGTCATGCCGTGGCATAGGGGGTCCTGCACAGCCTGTGCTGTCTGCCACTTAACAGTCCTTGCACTTGTCACGACCCTATTAAAGTGTAATTATATGGAAATGAAACCAGCACACCCCTCAGAAGTTGACCAGACAAAGAGTACATGGTCCTAACCTCTTTGGTGGGTGGGCAAGAGGTGCCGCCAGACAGAAAAAAACAAAAGGGAGAGAAAGACAAAAGTTAGGGAGGAAGGAAGGGAGGAGAGAGAAAAGATAAGGAATCAAGCCCAAGTTCTGAAAGTGGTTTACCTCCCTGAAAGATGAGCAGAGCTATTAACAGGTTTGTTTAAGAGAGCAGTGATTACCCCTTCTGTCTAGTCTGGTTCTCACACATACTAATCTGCGTCTAAATCTAACCTAAGCCGTCTAAGTTTGGCCAGTTTCATGTCCCCTCCAGTTTCCATCAGGCTGCATTAACAGGCATATATCAGAATACTTTTGTAGCCATTGGATTTGACCTCAACCAATCGAACCATAGACTGCAGAGAAAAGAGAGTGGGATGCATCACAATTTGAAACCAAATACGTGTTAAGCCTGGTTCCCTATTCCAGGCGAAAGGGTAGAGGGCCTTCAAAGTCAGACTAACAGTATTTGTGAGAGGCAGGCTGAAGAAGATGATTGCAGAGGAGGCCTAAGCATTCCTATATTTTAAACCTGATAATTTTCTGAAAAACCCAAAGAAATTGTTCACTATCCACTTTCTTCCGCTCACAATATTTTTTTTACCAATATATCCATTGTTGTTTCCACTGTTTTTCACACATTTCTTTCAGAGTACTTCTTTTCAGATAATTCTGCACTCTGACTGATCCGTCAGTTTGCCCACGAGACACAACGGATGGAACCAAGGTTGTAAAGATGTGAGTCATTCGCCCATGCTTCGAGTGGGGGCCATGTGACTTCTGAGAGTCCCATTCCTAGAGTATAGCATATTGGGCTGCGGTGCAGTGGTCTCCTATATTGGCTATACCCATGGGTGGGCCAAGCTATGGCTGAGAGTAATGGTCAGTCCCATCTGCGACATCACTCTTTTGTCCTGACTTGAAGACAGCCAAAATCTCTCTAATGGACCAACACCCATTAATGCTTTTCCTGTATCTTTCTTTCTTCTCTTTTTCACAGCTAATACTTTAAGTTATGCTATTTCACTGCTTGTCCTAGTATTTCTATGTGACGAATAAACCCCTTTCTCCTTGATCTGTCTACAAAAGCATCTGTCTGTCTATCTATTTATCTATTGTACCTCCTCTGTGATATAGAGGAGGGAGTCGCTGTGACTGATTACAACTTCCTCCCCATCTGAACACTGCAGATGTCACTCCCAGAGAAGCATGACAAAGGCCTCAAAGGCAGCGCGTGCACACAATGAGGTTTTTCCACGCCGGCCCGAGACGCCCCCTCTAATGCCTTTGAGTCTGGAGGTGTGGGTGTGTGTGGACTGTGTGCAGGGTCTGTGTGTGTGTGTGTGTGTGTGTGTGTGTGTGTGTGTAAGGGGGTGGATGCTAAGCAGGTGGCTGGTGTGGCCGGCGGGTACTTTCATGCGTCAGCAGACGAAAGACATGGTTGCCACCACCACTGCCAGTGCCTCAGTTGCAACACTGTGTGCAAGAGGTGATGGCAGAGACTCCCTTCATCTTCTTCTTCTTCCTTTTTCATCTTCTTCTTCATCTTCTCCTTCTGGTCAAGGCCACTCTTTTTCTGAGCTACTGAGGTGCCATTTAGCACCGGATTAAAGTGGGATTGGAGTGGGGGTGGAGGTGAGGGCGTGTGGCGTAGGTGGCGGTGGAGAGGGGTGGGGTTAACTCACTGCTGGTTCAGTTGCTCAGTGCTTTTGTTACTTTGTTAGTCTTTGCCAGAGATCATTGGAAGATCCTCACTCTCTCTCTCTCCCACTCTCTCTCTCTGAGCTCTTCCCGGCTGCACGGCTCAGCGCTTCATTGAGCTGCTTTTCCAAACACAGAGCCCACCCTCTAAAAGCCTCTGGGCTTCTTCCGCTTCCTCCCTATTGCCGGCTTTTCACCAGCACAAAGCCCTGGCACAAATATTAAGCTCACTCCTGAGTCTTTATTACAAAAACTCCTTCTAATGACCATCTAACCTATGATAAGCCTTCAAAGTCATTTAAGTGGGCTTTTCTAAGTTTTGAGAAATAAAAGCTTGAGTGTTTTGTTGTGTTTCTCCTCTTGGACTTGAACGGCAGGTGTTGTGGAGTGCCATGCAGGAGCTTGTGGGGAGTGGTGTGTGCATATGTTTGTGTGTGTTTGTGTGTGTGTGTGTGTGTGTGTGTTTGCATGTGTGTGAGGAAGAGAGAGTGAGAGAGGCTACCAAGAGTGTATGGATTTCCAGACTTAATTATATTGAGGTCCAGGGTCCCATGGTGTGTTTAGCAGGCAGCGCTCGCCTCCGCCGGGATGAATAATTTGCCTTTTTCCCCCGACTGCGGGGAATTACTGGCGAATTTGGTGTCCCAGCTGTGCGCCGGTGCAACCGTGCTAAGGCGCATCACCTGCCACCTTTGCGCAGGCCGCATAAGAGTTAATGCCCAATGAATAAATTAATATCTAATAAGGGAGAGTGCTGTCACTGCTCCTCCGTCGACACAGTACGTCTGAGCTGTTTTCCTCATTCCCTCATTTTTCTTTATGCCTTTCATTTGACTTAAGCAGCTTGTATACGGTCTGTATTCCTCATGACGACACACGTATCTTCGGCCGTCTTCTGTGCATGGAATCACTTATGCTAAATCGAGCAGCATCGTAACAGTGATTTAATGATTTGGCTCTTTGACCTCAAGGTCTGCTGTTTGTTTCGTTGCGAAATTGTGTACATCACATTCATAATGTACGGCTGGATGTCAGCACATTTTATTTATCGACTTGAGCACAGCAGTGATTTTGAAATGAAAGGTATGAGCCGTCTGAGACCCTTTGCTCATTTCCCTCCTTCCGTTCTTCTCCTTTTCGAGCAGAGCAGCATGCTGGGCCCTTTGTTCGATACTCGGAAAGAATCACTGAGAGAGCGAGCCAGCCTCGACAATTGGTTTCCAAGTAGCCCAGTAAAAGGGCCAGAAATGTGCAGTTATTGAATAGGCCCTCACAACTAAGATAGCTTGAAGAATCTATGTGAAACTCATACTGTGAGATTCATATAGAGACTGAAAGTCAGGTCTAAATGTGAGAGAGTACTTGACATACAAAGGAATTGAAATTACGTTTCACACTTGTCCCATGTGTAGACAATAAAATGCAGATGCACAACAAAAACAGTTCTAAACAATCAGTTAATGTTAAAAGAAGTGCAAGTAGGCTTAAGGCATTATACTTAGGTAACATACAGGATATAACAAGACAAGTAAGTGTTCCAACAGTGTGCACTGGGAAGTAGAATACTAGTCTACTTGAGGTAGTCCCATGTTGTGGTTGGTAAGGGTTTTTTTGTTTTTAGTGCAACAAAAGATTGTAGCAGCAGTAGTAGTAATATAAACAGTGGTAAAAAAGAATACTAAAATACTAATATATATAGCAGCAGGTGTGTGCTATTTGCAATGCAGAAGTAGTTATTATTACTCTTAGCTGAGATCAATTCTCTCTTGGGTGATTAGTTGGACTAGTTGCATTAATAAGGCCCTGCATTTTCAGCCGATTAATGGAATTGGAAGGTGAGGGTGATGATAAAAAAAGTGTTTTTTTTATTATTATTTTTGGGTGTGGTTGGGCAGATTATTTGCTTTAATCAAATGCCCTTATCTGTGCCTAACCCAAGGTCATGATTGGGAAGCAAGAGTCCACTACACTGCACTCCTTCGCTGAATCAGCAACTGCTCTCATTCACAGAGAGAGAGAGAGAGAGAGAGAGAAGGAAAAGGATAGGGAGAGCGAGAGAGAGAGAGAGAGAGAGAGAGACGACATCTCAATCTGACCATCAAAGCCCAATTGTTCCATAGCTTTATACTGTTGTGTACTTTGGCACGGGATCTTTCTTCTCTGCTGCATAATTTATGGCCTCAGTCTCACAGGAGTGTGATGATTATGTATGAAAGAACATTATCTACAGTGTCAGAACCCCTCTCTCTCTCTCTCTTATGAGTACTCCTCTGTCTGTCTCTCTCTCTCTCTCCCTCTCTCTCTCCCTTCATCTTTCTTGTGTTTCTGGTGGTATTGTGTTCGGTGGCTGGGGAAAACGCTGGAATTTCCTGTTGCTGTGGGCCAACGTGCAGCTCTGCACTCGGGCTCTGCTCTAGCGTGCTCGGGCCGCTGTTCAAAGTGAGCGCGGGATGCGCATCGAGACGCGGGGCTAAGAATATCAGATCACCTTCAGGTCAGGGACTAATGGGCCTCAGTGCACAGGGCCAATCCACTGTTTATTTGGAAAGGAGAACAATGATTGGTCCTCGCGTTTTGGACACCCGGACTTTACAGTACCTTTCAGGATGTAGGCGTTAGTGTCATCAATCATTCTGCTTGTTAAGGCTTTCATTCAGCACCAGTCTGTAAAACTGTAATGACACACAAGCAGTCTAAATCAGTGTTTATAAACTTATCAATTTATTACCTTTAATAATAATGTGTTTTGTCACAGAGAAAATAACACCTGTACAAGAAAGTAACATTGTATAACTCTAATCTCAGCATGTGCATGTGTTTGCCCCTTTCTGCCAGTGACACAGGGCAAATTCTTTGAGGGTTTATAGGAAGATGGCCACAAATATGACAGGACAGACTGTGTGAAGGGTTTCAGGGAGACGGCTTCAATGCAAGAGTAGAGCCGATTTTTCTGAGACACTGACTGTAACCAAGTGGCAATAGAGCTGAACGCCACAGTTGCTGCAGCTTGAGGTGATAGCGATCATAGGAGAAAGTGCGACGTTGGGAGCGAAGGCGGGGGGTCGCCCAAGTCTGCGCTTTTAATGGAGGATGTGATGCGCTCCTGATGTAATGTACTCTCTCACAAGGGTGCTTTCGCATTAGCAGTCACACAGCGGGCGCTCCGAGTTAAGGGACGCGTCACTGGCGGTCGTGACAAGTGATTTGAGATTGAATCTTTCAGCGCGTCTGTGAGCTTCGGCTGCGTATACCGTTATTGAGATATGATTTAATATCCATCTCTCAGGCCAATGGTTTCTTGGCCACAATTGTGTCTCATATCTCCACTGTGTGGAAAAATGGCCTTTTCTGAAAATGGAGTGATATGATAGTGGGATTTTTTTTTCTTTTTATTTTTTGGAGGAGAAGGGAATGTCTTTCATCTCCAGTTTCAGAGATTTTAAGGCACTTTATAGACACGGGAATGAAACTTTCCCTAAATGTCTCTTGGGTTGACAAACAGTGTGTTCTTCTCCGCCGCATTACACAGGTAATGCTACGCTACAAATCCTATTTTTCAGCCCTGGGGCCGATTTGTTTACGTGTGTTAAGCGTGCATTATCTTACACATTGGTTTGTTCCCATCGAGTTGGGAGCAAATAGGTCTGTTGCAGGCTGCAAGCTCGTGTCACAGAAGCGTTCAGGCAGCCTTTTTGATTGCTTTCCCAAGGGGTCATACTGTGCTTTCAATGGCCCTTTCCTCCATGATCCACATACATTTACACACTACTATTACACACAGTCTCAGATCTCCTGAGAACGATAATCATTTTGGGGCCATTGAAATGTACGAGGCACCCCACTTCCAAAGAGAACTACAAACTATATATTTCAATGCCGTGTTTTTCCAAATCAATGCCGTGTTTTTCCTCTCTCCACAGATTGTGATGTTACTTCATGTTCTAAACTTCCAACTGTGATAATACTGTCACAGTGGAGCAGTGTTTGTTATCCCCACGCCAGGTTTCACGAGCACATGCAATTGCTGCAGCCTCCCATGCAACATCGCATGTTTTTCTGGCCCACTCGTTCGTCCCAGGGTGTCGCTACATTGAGGTTGTGACCTTGAGGAAATGGCTTGCCAACGCACTGGGGAGGTCAACCTTCAGGAAGGGACCCTCCACCCCGAGGCGGCCATCATCGCATCACCTGCGTGTCCTCGGTCAGAGTCCAGGGGTGAGCACGGACAGCCCGAGAGAAATGAACCCCGAGTGGGGCAGAGTGGCCGCCGCTGCTGCACATTCTTACAGGACTCACCCATGAGAACAACCCCCCCACACACACACTCACACACACACACACACACACACAGGCCACCACTCCTTCACCTCACCTCCCACCCCATTCCAGTGTCAGTTTCACAAGAAGAAAAAAAACAAAACATAGACAAAGCGAAAGAGGAAACAATTCATCCACAACAGGACGTGCAGCCGCGGAGGATAACCCCTGTGCTTCAAACAGACGCGCGGGCGGCCCTGCTGCACCTAGCCATCAGGATAGTCTGGGCAGGGAACAGCCGTGCTTCAAAGCGGCCCCGCTAAGAGCCCGGGCTTCTCCAAAGGCTTTTCCTGCCATTCTTGTGTTGGCTGGTTTTGGGGGCAAGCTATTAGTAGCTCAGCATCCTGTCCACCCCCACCCCCTCCTCCACCCCGCCGGCTCAGGTGGATGGGGTCTTTTGTTTGGGCAGGCCCCTTTTAGTGGCCCAAAGGGTCTTCCAAAGCCATGCTGGAGGATCTGATTGGCTTGTTAGCGACGTCAGGGACGCTTCGGGCCCCTCATCACTCCCAGCGCCCTGACGGCACCCTCCGACGCGCCATCCTTCTATCCATTCATCCATCTCTCCATCCATCCATCTCTCCATCCGTCCACCCATTCAGTTTTCCTCCTGGACAGACAGGTGTGCAGTAAAGAGGGACATGTTGCAAACAGACACATAAAAAACAGATGTGCTGCAAACAGATGTGTAGGAAACAGGTTGTAACACGAAACTGCAGGAGAGAGACTGTCCACTTAACACCCACCCCCCTCCTTCCCACACCCACACACACACACACACACTCATATAGAAACACACACACAAAGACACACCAGCTCTTTTTTTCTTTTACGTTTTCATTGTCTCGTTCCTCCTCCACTTGTTCTCTGTCTGTGCAAATCACTTGCACTTGCCAGTGATTTTCCCTCCTCCACACACACACACACACACACACACACACACACACACACACTTTCCCAGGTTAATTGCACAGGATGAATGTTGAGTGTGGCAGGATAGTAGGAGGTGGGGGGTGGTGGTGGTGGTGGAGGTGCGGCTGGAGATGTGGAGCAGGAGGTGGATGAGAAGAGAAAATGAAACCATGTAGTCAAGTTCATTTAGGGTGGCCTAATTGCACCCTCCAGGCCTGCGCCAGTCGGACGGGGCGGGGACGGGCGTGAGATGGGACGTCTCTGTGTCGCTGGGCAAGCTCTGTTGTTGCTGCTGGCTTACGCTATAGCACAGGAGGAGGAGGAGGAGGAGGAGAAGGAGGGGGAGGAGGAGGAGAAGGAGGGGGATGAGGAGGAGGAGGAGAAGGAGGGGGATGAGGAGGAGGAGGAGAAGGAGAGGGAGGAGGAGGAGGAGGAGAAGGAGGAGGAGGTGAATACGCTGAAAGAGGAGGAGGAGAACCAGGGAACATGAGACATGAGATTAAACACTTTCTTTGCTTGGGTAATTAAGGCCGTCAGTCTTTTTTGCCATGGCTGGCGGGACTACTGTGTGTGCTACACCCATCTCTCCGTGCTGAAGTTGTGCTCTCTTTTAGATTTGAAACACATTTATTTATACACATAGGGACAATAGGGACACAAATAAGGCCACAGCTTGAAATGATGATATGCATTGGAACACTCATATATGTTACCTACATATACACAGTAAAAAATACTATTTTCAGACGTGTTGATGACTAATGTTACTTAAAGACACTACATGGAAAATTAGCTACTCATTTCATACAGTATCCTTATTTTTACTATACTTAATATTTAGCATTTTAGCAGTAATACAAGCGGTAGCAGCAGTAGTAGGAGCAAATTAAGCCCTGAATAGTTTAGCTGAGTCTACCATGTCGGTTTATTGAAGATGAGAGCATTTATATTCTTGTCACACCTGTGCCTCTCTCCTCAACCTTAGCCGCCACTAACGTTTCTGTGTGTTCAACCCCTTGCCCACCTGTGTCCCTGCCTAGTGTACTAGCTCCATGTTTATGTGTGGCAGTGGTCTTACTCTTTACCT
>JAGFZM010000512.1:203785-227754 GCA_017657215.1 Limnothrissa miodon | reverse complement strand
CACACACACACACACACACACACACACACACACACACATTGAGAGATCTAAACTTGCCAATCAGATCGCATGGCTCTGAATGAGGCCACCAATTTTGAAAAAGGTTCATGTGAAGAGGTTTTTTTAATGGAATCCTCCGCCCATCCCTCATGCACACACACAGACAGTCACAGAAAGAGAGAGAAAGAAAGCCCAGGCACTAATACATCCATTTCCCTGAACCTCTTCCCCAATTAATATTTCACCCATGGCCATACAGCACTTCAGAATCAGAGGTAATATTCATTCAGGCCAATGGCCATTGCCTTTTCATTATGCAAAAAGGACCTTATGAAATGAAATAATTTCCCGCTGCTTCGGATATTTCCATTAAACATCACAGCTAGCTTTAAATACAGCTGACCTGTTGAGATTAAAGCGTTCCGTGCCATCATCAGAAATAGAATATTAGCAAGAGCGTTTGAGCACATATTAGTGTCAAATTAGCATAACGTTCTCTTCGCTGTATAGTGCTATCTTTGCTGTTTATGCAGCAATTATCTGTTGTTTTTCTGTCTTCATCCTTTCAAGACTTAAAGATGGGAGACATCAAAGGGGTTAATATTTAAAAACACATTCGCCCCAGCAGCTCAAATTAAAGATGTATCAACACTGATGGCTGCAGCATGGCAAAGCTGTGTTATGATAAAAATCAAACCCACTAAATAAAACAATCATGTCCGTTGTGCTCAAATAAAATAAAACCCACTAAATAAAACAAAGAGTCCAGGGGAAGTAAAAGGAGTCAGTGCCAGTCTTGAAAAGAGGCCCAGGAGGACATGAATCACTTTGGCACCAAAGCATTAGTTGGGAGGCTAATCATTTATCATTCATTTAAACACTTAGCAGGAACACTTAGCCTCGGCCCAAAAATACACTCACCTGCAGTGGCAGCCTACTCTGCCTGAGGAGATAGGTCAAGTGTGAGAACCAAAGGCCTTAATGCGAGAGGAGATTTACTGGGTGAGAAACAGAGTAAGAGAGAGATAGAGAAAGAAAGAAAGGGATTTTAAAGGTAGTCAGAGAAGAGTGGAGGAGAGGGTGGGGGAACATTTTTTTTTTGCACACATGCATTTATGTGTTAAATCACACACAGCACGAGGCTGTTGCGTCAGCAAGGGCAAATGTAGGAAAAAAAGTGTGCATTGCTGAGTGAGAGCACCGTGACAGGGTCAGAGATACTAAATACAGCCACACACACACACACACACACACACACACACACACAATTTCCCACTCCCTCACACTCTGATCAAACCGCATCCCTCCAGAACTGGAGTGTACTGTATGGGGCCTGAGTATCGTGACGGGGTCAGAGATACTGAATACACCTCCACGCACACACACACACACACACAAACACACAGACATTCCCACTCACCCACACCCTGATCAAACCGCATCCCTCCAGCTGTGAAGTGCATGGGACCTGAGTGCCGTTGATGTCGGCTGAGGTGAGAGGGTGGGCGAAGGGGGTGTGGGGTGGCGATGGCTCGGGGGTGTCAGTCACTCATCCAGTGCTGCAGCGGAGAGCTGCGCAGAGCTGAGCTGCGGTAACTGGAGCGGAGGTCCCTCAGCTGTAATTCCAGCCCATCCGTCTCTAACCTCCAGAGGCAGACGGAGGAAGCAAACACCGCCCGCATTTGTTCATCAATCACCGGGAATATATCCTACCTCGCCACACACACACACACACACACACACACATACATCTTCACCACCCCCACCACCCTCGGGCCCTCCACCCTTAGCCTGCAAGCAGAGACAGAGAGTGGGCCCTCTAATGTCTTGGCCCCAGAGGTAGATAACCAAGAAATTTTCCCCTTCACGACAAATAGGCCTAAATAGGGACTGCGGATTGTGCTGCTTTTTTGGTCAAAATGGCACACAGCTGGCACTCACAAATACACGTTTAACACACTCACTTTAGCGTTTTGCTTTAAGGTACTCACTCGTGGTCAAACACCTTGATGAATTATATGTATATATTAGGGGTGCGCTTGAATTTGGATTTGGCTTGATTTGTTTTTACTTGGTAATAACTAATTTGAATTTCAGCTTGTTGAGAAATCACTTGTAAATTTTACAAACAACATAATTTAGCATGTTTATAAAAAAAAGACAGTGAGGTCTTTAGCTTTCACATTTATTTATTCCTCGGCTATAAAAAAAACTACCTATGAGTGACAAAGGCTTTAAATCAAAGGCTTTAAAGTGAAAGTGTAAGTAGGTCCTCATATGCTGCCTTGCATGATTTCATAAACAGCAGTGTGCCAGGAAAAAGGCTTTTTTTATGAGCTCAAGAGGGCAAATTAAATTCTGCTTGAACACCAGAACACGTGCGCGGTCACTCTCTCTAGACGCGGGGCAGCAGACGGTTAGCACATGCAGCTAAAAATCATCGCTCCCTTCCACTTGGCGGAGGAGCATCACATTGCACAAACACACGCATACACACACACACACACACACGGTTGCGCTCTCTAGACACGGGGCGGCAGACAGTTACCGCAGTCAACTGAGAAACAGCTGAGAATCATCTCACACTTCCACTTGGTGGAAGAACATCATAACGCTTCATTTTGGACGCATAGGGAGGTTAAGCTGGAGTAGACCCTGCTTGCCTCTTGCAGAGCGCATGAGAAGGGAGACGGGGAAGCACACACACAAACAGACACACACATACAGTACATACACAAACACACTCATACAGACAGACATACTGTACACACAAAAACACACACAAACACTCTCTGTTCTTATTCACTCGTCCATCATCTTTAGTTTCCATGCCGACGGCCGCGGCAGACTGTCGCTAACAACTCCAAGCTATGTCTGTTTTGGTTTGTAATGAGTAGGAGTAGAAAGGAGGACGGCACAATTTTCAGAGGTCGCTCCACTCAAGGAGTAGAATATGGAGGCCACCCCTGAGCTTTGGCATTTCTGTGCTTTCTCCACGAATGCCCGCACAAAGACACAAAGAACGCAAAACAAGATTGAGAAGAGAATAGGGTGAAATGGCATCAACGTCTTCTTTCTATAATTCACAAGGCCAGGCAATTTAGCATAAAATTATATATCATGCTGACTGCAGTGGAGCAAGGGCATCTTTTCCCTCCCTCTCTCTCTCTCTCTATCTCTCTCTCTCTCTCTGTCCATCCCTCCCTCTCTCCTTCTACATGCAGTGCTTTGAGTAAACTGCTTACCATCTGAAGTGGAGCCCTCTTTGGCTGGAGCCTAAAACGGTGGAGAAGTGGTGGAGGAGGGGGCGTCTGGATGCGAGAAAGAGGCGAGGACAGAGTGATAAAGCACTCGCACTTCCACCATAAAATGAAATAAGAAATCTTCCTGACACAGTCCACATCTCCGGCTTTTTCTTTTTTTTCTTTTTTTTGGGATGGAGGGATGGGTGGGGGGTTTGGGTGAAGAGGGGACACAGCTGAAGGTCAGGGTGAGCTCCCTTCTCCCAGGGGGGTGAGCTGGGCTAGGGGGAAGTGGCTAAGCTGAGATGAATTCAGTGCGGCTGGTTGGTGGTGCTGGCGGGAGGGTGGGTGTGGAGGTTGTAGCATGGAGGGCGAACGGGGACGGTGGTGGAGGCGGTGGTGCTGACTGAGCAAACGGAACGGAGGGGTTAATGCATTCTGTTCTGCGGTGAGCAAAAGAGGGCTGAGAAATGGACACCGGCTGGGAGAGATGGAAGGGAGGGAGGGAGAGAGAGACTTGCAGAAGGATGGAGAGAGGAGGAGGAGAGGAGGAGGACGGGACAGCGAGATTAAAGAAACGAAAGGGACGTAGGGTTCTCTTAATGCTTTATCAAGCTCTGCTTGGGAGGTTAGGAAAGCAGAAGAGAAAAATAATCACAGCTAATCCCTTGTAGGAAATCAAGTAAGCGGCAGACAGCAACGCTGGGAGACGGAAGAATGTGAGAAGCACCAGGGAAAAGAGCTGCCGTCTGTTTGATCAGAACACACCCGCGGGAAATGCAGAGTCATCACCCAGACTTCTGATCTCAAAGGATGACGATGCAGATTCAGTGTCACATCCAGAGGGAAAATCTGACCCCACAGATTGGCTGATGGGAACACATACTCTACCCCTCTCTATCTCTCCTTCTTTTTTTTCTCTGCTTCCATCGCTTCTATTCACCCATGTTTCCCTCTGGATCTGTTTCTCTCTCTCTCGTTCAAGATCTCCCTCTCTCTCTCTCTTTTTCTATGTCTTTCTCTCTTCCCCCTCTTTCTCCATCTGTACCCGGCAGCACTGGGCCTGGTGTTTGATGTAGGTCTCAGCTGTTTGTACTGTGCCTGTCTGCAGCAGAAAGAAGCAGAGATTCAGAGACTCAGGCCTTTAGTCTGTGGTCGCCCTCTTTCACCCACATAGTGTGACCCCCCAAGGGACAGCGGGATGGCTGGGAGGGAGTGGGGGAGGGGGAGGGGGGTGTCTGGAGAGAAAGAGAGAGTTGGGAAAAAATATGAAAGAAAAGACAACAAGAAAAGAAACTCATAGTTCCAATCTCATGGTTCCAGGGTGCAGTCTTTTACTGTATATCAAGTAGGAGTAAAAACGAGTTTGTGTCTGAGTTTGCGTGTGTGTGCGTGTGTGCATGCGTGTGTTTGTGTGTGTGGATCATATAAGGTCGCATGACCTCATGACTTACAAACATCACTTGTAAAATGTCCTGGGCCACCCTCACTGGCTCCAGATGAAGGGGAAAAAAGCTGTTTCCCAACCCAAGCCCTCATCCTGTGCGACTTTCAAACCGCCCAAAACTACTCACAAATGAGATGGTCATGGCAATCACAATCACTGGGAGCTCATTGCCATACTCTGTTTCAATCTTTCCCCCGCAAAGATATTATCTTTTTTTCGCCAACCAACAATTTGAGATGAAAACCTAGGTGGATTGATAGAGTATGTGTGTGTGTGTGTTTGTGGGTCAGTGTGTGCATGTGTGTGCGTGCGTTTCAATTTCAGTGTGAGTGGTTTACTTAGCTCAACAAAATCAACACGCCCATAAATTGATTCAGAAAAAGATTCCAGTCAGTGCCAGAGATTAGGATCCAGTGCTTTTGAACTCACTATGTGCGCCACTGGCAGACACTGTCAGCAGAGGAGAAGAATGGAGTGCATTGGCGTGCCAAGTGAGCCGGAAAAAAGGATACTAGGATATTCCACATGCGGCAGACATTCCAACACATAAAGGCGAGGCATTTAAAAAAAAAAAAAGAACAGAATTACTGTTTATCTCTCTCTCTCTGTGAGAACTCAGTGACATTGTGCGCCTGAAATATAATTAAGTTCCTGTTTAGCTGAGTTGACACGGCAGATTCAAAGAGCATTTTTTTCTCTCTCTATCAACTGAAAGCGCCCATAGACCCACCCACCCTTACTCCCATCTATTCGGACAAGGAAAAAAGAAGGAGGGGGTGTGGTGGTGCGCAATCCATTTTGGCAGGATTTGCAACAGATGTTGCCTGCATCTTCAATTTACTCTGTCCCAGGCCGGGTCAACAGATTGAGCGAGAAAGCCTGGCCTAGTTTTGCAAAGAAACAATCATCTAAATGCAAATAGTTTTGGTGTGGCACATCCTGATGATAATGCAGCCGACATGCAAAGCACACCACTGCGTGGGGGTGAGAGCAGAGCCTCTGTGTGCATGTGTGTGTGTGTGTGTGTGTGTGTGTGTCAGTTAAATAGCTCTCCAGTTGTTTCTGATGATGAGGTCCTAATTAATCCATGCTAGTGTTTGAGCATTTGCATGTGAGACCCATGTGTTTGCTTTGGAATCCTCAAGTCAAACACACGGGGCTGAAACCATGGAAGCGTCTGCCCTGCATTCCGACACCCAATCAGCATTAGCATTGCAAAGAGACACACTATCATTATACAAATCACTAAGGACAGACTGTCTACACAACTTAAGCGATCAGAAGCTAAGACATGTCGTTTAAAATTAGCATAGCAGCACCCATTGCTAAATCTGTAGTTCCTCTAAATGAATACAGTCATATGAGGATGAGCAGGAAGTCAGGGCCAGGTTAAAGTAGGCTTGCACTTGCTTTCCTGTCTTTTCTAGCTGACCAGAATTCATGTTTTTCATGAATCCTTCTAAATCTATTTACTTCATTATCAGTCCAACTCCAATTGGACTTTTTGGGATTTTTTTTTTACTTGATAATGGCATTCAAATGGCAATTGGCTACAAGAGCTCAGGTTCTGCACATTGGTGCTGGTGAGTGAGGTCACCTATCCACTGTAAAGCAGTTTGGGTGTCTTGGCAAGCGTTAGCATTTACTTTAAGTAATGTAGTTGTAGTAGCATTCCACAAGCCAAAACAACTTCTGTGTATTTATATAAGTCATGAAATATAATCATGTAATTTAATGTGGGCGTAATCGTTCAAAACCCTAGCTAGAGCTCACAAGAGTTCAGGCAATAAAGAGTGTTGAAATTAATATTACGTTATTTTTTTTGTTCTGTTCTTACCATGATGTGTTCAATTAGTTAGTATGGTATTTTCAGTCACAGGAAAAGCACCAAATGTAATGACTTACTCCTCTAGGGAAATCAAGGTACACATTTTTCATTTATATTTGTCATGTTGCATGTGTATGGTGTGTGTGTGTGTGTGTGTGTGTGTGTGTGTGTGTGTGCATGTTTTGATTTGTTTGTGAGGACATGGTTGTGTATCTGTGTGTGTGTGTATGTGTGTGTTTTGATTTGTTTGTGAGGATGTGTGTGGGTGTCTGTGTGTGCTTGTGTGTGTCTGTGACAGACCGGAAGGTTCCAAGAAGATGTTTAAGTGGAAGGTAAAGTTACAGAAAGTGGTAAAGCTGCAGCGGACATATTTCAGTGTTGCTGTTTAACAAAAATGCCTTTTTACAACTCTCTAGGCAGTCTGAATGTCTATTGATCACACCCTTTTTTCACACAGTGAAGCAAAACATCATGACCAGCATTAGTAGGCCCGCAAAATAAAAACTATTAGTGGTATTCAATACAAATGTGTTTTTGCTAAATGGCATTTCATTACCGTGTAATGACTATGACAATAATAGCAATAGGAAATCCACTGGCACTGGCATTATAAAATGAGGGTAAATTCTCATCACAATTTTCACCCTTACTGAGAGAGAGACTACACAAAAAGGATTCCCTATTATTAGTCCACAGTAAACAGCTTGAAGAATATCAGCCGTACATGTTGTGCGGTATTCAGGCTGACAGGAAAGATTCGGACGATGAAAAACATTCAAGGCCTTTTGAGCATTAGTGCACAAAGTTGCTACATGAGAACTGAACACTGAAGGCAGCAGCTTTGAGCTGGAAAAAAAAAAATTACACACAGATTCTCTTGGAACAGTTAACCGTGTCCTATGACTGCAGGGCAGGTGATATGGCACGACCCCTCATATGAGCTGCCAAGTGCATAGCATTAGGCTGAGCTGGACTAGAGGGCCTCTGTCCCACTCCATTCCTCTATCTGTGGGGTCAATCCTCTATTGAGGAGATGAACAATAAGATAAAAAAGAAGGGGCGTTAAGCGGTTTAGCTTTAAAAGCTTTAGAGGAGCTACATGTATGGGCAAATTTATTTAAAGCTTTCTTAAAACTGTTGACCATCTCCTGTCTTAAGCACTGATGAGGTGTCAAGATAGGAGTTTAAAAATTACCTTTCAGGTCTCAGAGGCAAGGTTTCAATGTTCACCTTTACAAAAATCAAAGATATATATACTCTATGTTTGTATATGCTGAGTTTGCAAGGGTTTAGAGTTGTGAAAAACTGAAGCGCATGAAGGCTTGGTTGCACCCTTTTAGCATCACCTGCCAACATTGCTATGGTATTACCCACAGAGCATAGTTTTGTGACATGAAATGTCAAAGAAATATCTTTAAACATATGTGACATTGTGATGACGCTAATACAATTAATTGGACAATTTGTCACCAGTGATGTCCCAATCATGCAGACAGAGAGGTGAGAAGCCTTGCAAACTCATACAGTGAACAGCGCAAGTCAGTTAAGTCTACAGGCTCAGGGTTTAGGGCTTAGGACCCAGTGGAAACACTGGGACTGGGCCAGAGACAGTGAGGCATTAGAGTAGGTTCCCCAGAAGATCTTTCTGGAAAGTTATTCTCCTCTATTCCCTGTTGAGGCAATTTTCTGATAGTCAGATGTAGTTTGGACTCAAAGTCTGCACAGGTTACAGTGATTGAACCCAAAGGGAAGACCTAGATGTGGCACAGTGGTAGCAAGTAGCTTTTCTCACCAGGCACATATAACCACCCACCACTGGAGTCTACTATTGGAAGAGTTATATTTTTCAGTCAAGATTGAGCATAAAAAGACACTGACGATGTGTCCCGAACTGACATCTTTCCGTGATTAATGAACAGTTCCTACACCATCCTTAACAGCAAGGCAACATGTGTGGTTAGCATCTATTGGCACAATGACGGTGTACCATCATCCAGTGTTTCTATGGATTTTTCAATTCAAAGAAGGACATATTTGATGTTATGTCAATGTTGCTTTGCCATTCCACAACAGCCCATTCTGTTGGTCATGGCCAGACCCAACATTTTGATGTTTAAAGGGATAGTTCGGTTTTTAACACATTGAGCCCTTTTCACAGGTTGTCTAAAATGAAATAAAGTGGTTGACACCAAAATCTTGATGATTGCTCCTGTCTCGGCTATTTGGGAAATACAGAATTGCCTCTGCCTGCCTTTAAAATGGCTAGCAATGGGCATGTGTTGTTTCTATCCTTAAAACACTGGTTTTAAAAAAGTGCTACTCATGGAGTGATTAGTGGCATTTGCTGATGTTCCAACCCAAGTATCGTAGCAAAATACAGTTTCTGTCATGTTTTATTAGCCATTTTGTAAGTCCCATAGGGATCTATTTGCTCCTTCATATAAACAGAGTGCCAAATAAAACATGACGGAAGCTTTATTTCGCTACGATACATGTTTTGGAACGTCATTGAGCACCACTAACCACTTGCTGAGTAGCACTTTTTTTTTAAAACCAGTGTTTTAAGGATAGAAACAACACATGCCCATTGCTAGCCATTTTGAAGGCAGGCAGAGGCGATTCTACATTTCCCAAATAGCCGAGACAGAAGCAAACGTCAAAATTTCGATGTCAACCACTTTATTGCATTTTAGACAACCTGTGAAAGGGGCTTAATGTGTTAAAAACCGAACTATCCCTTTAAGTCCGTCTTACCCTGTATAGATGAAAAGTAAGTGATGAGAGGTAAACTGTGTTTGATATAGTGGTGGCGAAATAGTTGTTGTTATTTTTGTTGTCAGAAAACACTCGCTGCAGTCGCTGTATTGGCCTTGAGGTCCTAGAAATGTAGTGTGTTCTGAATGCTAAATAGAACTGCTGGAATGCACAGAATCCCAACAATCTCACATCACTTCAAACATTTAATCAACAATTTCATCTTTAGTGTATTATTCAAGTGCCAAAACAAAGCATTTTTCGCTGCTTGAACAAAATAGTTTTCCAATGTTGATCAAACAAATGCCCACACCCACTCACCCACACACTAAGCACTAGTGAAAACAAAATAAATGATTGCTTATGGGATGAAAGTAAATACTAGCGCCAAAAACCAAAGCACCAAACAATGCAACATCAATAAATTGAACCTAATTAATGGACATCGCACAATCTGTGGCAGAGGGCACACAGATCACAAGCCATTAGTCGTTCCACTTCATTAAGACTAAACAAATGACCTCACGCTCAAACTCAATCATGGCCACACACACACTTACACCAAAAAAAAAAAAAAAAAAAAACAGCCAGCTCTCCCATCATAAATGAACCCTTATTCTCCCTTCCCGATCATGGGGCCCCACTTAATATCCACCCCTGACATGACTTCCAGACTAGCGTTTAGTTTTAGGAGGATATAAATGGTAGCCTATAAATGAGAAACCAAACTAATAGCCTCGTGAACAGTAAAAACATAAGCCCACAATAAACATGAATAATACATTCTTTAGCGCTGTGTGTGTACTGTGCTACTTCGCTAATGATTCAGTGGTGGCATCGAGCGCCTTATTAATGTCTGTGGAGGGAGCTCGGTGGCCCGGGCAATAAGTGTTTGATTAAAGCAGAGCCAGTGTCCCGTGCCAGAAATAGTCTGACTTTAAAACCTGGCTGAGTGATTATAGTGGAATAGCCACGGGCTAATATGTTTCAGTGTGGTGTTAGATTACCGGCGCTGTGAGCCAAAGGACACCGCTGCGATCCAGAGACTATTTCTTTAATAAATTGCACATTAATTAACTTGGAAGTGAACTGTGTGTACACTTAAAGGACTACGCCCAGAGAGGAGGTCAAATGCTTTACAAGAAATAAATATACAATGTACACGCGGATTAAAAAAAAGAGCGCAGCCTCTGAACTGCTGAAGTGTGCAGTGAAGAAGTGCTATCAGAGTATTTAATTGATTCAGTTCAGCCAACGCACAGCCCCAGTCCCACAGCCTATCTCTGCGGCCTGCATTTTTTATTAGGTCATTAATTAAGCTGCATGCTCCTGTTTACTGTAAACGCTCGTTGTGCTCCAAGCTTTCTCCACAAACACAAACAATCTTGAACGCCCTCTTTTCGCTTTCGCTTGCTCTTGTGGCCTGTTTCAGACGCTGCAGAATAAAACCAGCGCTGACTAGACACCTTCCCATTCACTCTATTCTTTCTTTCTTTCTCTCTCTCTTTTTTCCACACTGCTCTTCCCTGTAAAGCGCTCTGCCAACAAAAGGCAAGTGGATGTGTCCGTTAAAATCCTAAGACCACAATCGTTTCAAACCGCCCCTGTAGAGCCCTGGCCGTTCTCGACTTTAATGCGTTAAAGCCCGCTTGAGTGCTGGCCAGATTACTGGAGGGCTAGTGGAAAGGCAGAGAAAAACTGAAGGATCTTTGATGTGCAGAGTGGAGTGGTCTGGCTTGGCCAGTGGCTGCCGAGGGCCCTGATTGATCTCCGAGGTGTTGTGGCACTACGCCATATAAATAGTAACCACGAGGCTGTGCTGATGTAAATGACCTTTATCCCATCTCCCTTTTGGTGCATGAGGGAGAGGGAGAGAGAAAGAGGGAGAGGAAGAGAGAGGATCGGGGTGGATGGATGTGATGGTGGTTAAGGGAGCTAATGGCAGGAATGGAAGGAAGACTTCCTTGTTTAATTGAAAACGCATCATGCGGCCCAGGCCCTAATGCTCCTTGTCACCTTTGTGCAGGCCGAGCAACTGCACTTGCTCAAATTACAGCCCCAAGGAGAGCCTATAAATAATGACTGAACAGAGAAATGTGTTGCAGCACGCAGGGCAGTCCAGCCTCGTGCTGCACAATCTAGCCAGGCACAAGGAATCAATCACACAAATGTGCAATATGTTAGCTGGCTTGGCAGCTTAGAAACATGGCAATTAACAGTCACATAACATCTAGGGAGATGTTGGTTTTACTATCGGGATGATGCTACTACAGCATATTGATGGACACGATCTAGTTATAAAACATCATCCTTGACATGTTAAAAAGTGTCTGTGCAACTCTTACAGTTTGAATAGAGGATTCCATTTGAAATGCAACCCAAAAGATTTCAACAGTGTGACACCCCAATACACATACCTTACTACCACTTCTATCAAAACAGCGGGCAGTAGCACACAGAAAGCACTGCAGTGCATTAGCATTAGCGTATATAATGCACAGTAGGCATCTCGGGCTAAGACGGAGCAGTATCTCCCAGTAGAATACAGCACTGGCGCTTCGGCTAGACAAGGCACATTAAATATGGGCTCTCATACCCGCACATTTACACAAGTGCACAGCTCAGCAAAAAACCAACACAGGCCTCATCAGGCGATCAGCTTGGGAGGACTGGGCGATCTGGCAGCTAACCAATAATGACTAATGATTAGCGTAATGAAATGGCACTGTTCAAAGACCACAGAGTCGAATCTCTCCATTTTCTCTTTCTTTTTTTCTTTCATTCCTTCCTTCCTGAATTTGTCTTTTCTTCTTTGGCATCAACACGTGGTGCATCTATGGAGACCGCACAGGACGGGGGCAATCTCTGCATGGCTTTAGGTTTAGCACGTCTTAATTCCATTACAGATTGTGCAAAGATGACTGCAAAAGGCTGGCATAACCACGGCCAAAAAGGTTCGATCTGATGGTGTAATCCGTGAAGCTCAGAGGAGATGGGCCAGCAGCAACGCTCCTCTCTTTCCAAGCAGACAGTGTTTGCCTCAAGCAGGGGGCTTTGGCAGACAACTATACCCCCTTGTGCATTTTGGTAAGCTGATGATAAGATGTTGGGAGTATTGATTGAAATCAGTGACCCCCCTCCCTTTCCCTCACACACACACTCCAACAAACACACATACACACAGATACAAATATACAAACAACAACACACAAAGCATCTCAGGTTAAGATGTCTGATTCTATCAAATTCAAATTCAACGTCTGTCATTTACTCTGTAAATTCTCTCAGTCTCCCCCCCCCCCCCTTCTTTCTCTCTCTCTCTTCATCCCTTCCTCTCTCTTGCTTGCTAGTAAGTTTTGACGTAGTGACAAATGACCCATAAAATACCAACTTTTTTCCCTTTTTTCCAGGCTGCAGCCAAGATGGCAACTTAGGTATGTGTCTGGAGAAAGAAATGGTAGTGTACAAGGGCTAGAGAGATGAGAGAAAGAAAGAGAAGAAAAAAGAGGCAGATTAGAAAAAAGAAAAGGAGGAAAGGAGGACGGGGGAACTAGGCGAGTTAGAGCGAGATAGCCGCGCGTAGCTGTGGCTGGCTGAGTCTGAGGGAAGGAAGGCGATTAAAAGATGAAGGCATTGAGCTATGGGTAGCCGTCGACCACACACTCACTGCAAGGAACCACTGCTCGTTTATACTGCAGCGGGAGAGAGAAAGAAAGACGAGAAAAAAAATTAGCGGCAGTTTATGGAGACGCAGGTAAAGGTAGTCAAACCTTCCTTTTTCTCGCTGCTCCAATACAAACCAAGGTCAACCGCTTTTTCACAAACTGTTCTGAGTCTGCAAAAAATAGTGTGTTATTATTATTATTACATTTATTCAGACTGCACTTTTTGTGCCTCCACAGCGTAGGTGATGCGCAAGGTCGTGGTGATGGTGGCAACAGAATTCTAATCGGTTCTAGAACTGACCGAAGAGAGAAGAAGCATATTACTGGGCAACTTCCTGTATAGCGGCTGGATAGGTTTAGGGTTAAAGTGTCACAGCTAATGAAAGAATCACCTGTGGAAGTCTCATTGAGTATAAGAAACAAAACAAAGTAGTCTTTATTCTGCTTTTATTCATTTAAGAATGCATACATATTACTCTTGGACACACACACACACAGTGTATACACTCACCAAAGGTCTTACATATTCTAACACACGTCGCCCTGCCTCGCATGCTTCAACAAAGAGATAGATAAATAATAATTAAGTAAACAAGCTTAATTTACGACATCAGTGATCAGTTCCACAAGGTGGGGTGATAATCTCCGTTCTGCTGGGTCTCCATTAGCTAGAATGCTCATTAGACTTGTAGATAGGGCTCGTAATAAGGACAAAAACAACAGAGGGGGAGGGGAAGAGTGGGAAAACAAAAGGGAAGGAAAAAAAACACAATCCCCCATGACACATTTCACATCCATCTTCCCCTAACTGTGATTAGCTTAGTGGCAGCCTTCATTACGACATTATTATGTCTTTCACTCTTGAAGAGACCAGTAGGGTTGAGGCATGAAACTAGTTAGCACCTGCTTCATAATCACTTCTGAGTCATTTCAGCTCTTACGACCCCTTCAACACACACACACACACACACACACATACATACACACACATTAACACACTCACACTAGCACAGACACAACCCCACCCTGTTAGTCTTCCACTCTGAGTGGCCTAGCCTTGTGTCTGAGTCGAAGTGTCGGGCTGAAGAAACAGATGTCTGCACATCAGCGTGGCGGATTAGTAGGCAAAGGCCCGGACTAGGCGGCTGGATGGGGGTAGGGTGGGGTGGTGGGGGGGGGTGCCTTTATCCATTGTTTAGTGTCACATTACAGACATCCGTCTCAGGATTAGGGCGCCAGATGAGGGGAGGATGAGCGGGTGACAGTAAGAATGACACGGAGGTGGAGAAAGAGGGGCGGGGGAGGTTGAGAGTCGGCAATGGTCGATAACAGAGCAAACGTGTGATAGAGCTGATATACAGTATTTCTCTCTCTCTCTCACACACACACACCCACACACACACACCCCGGTCGCCACCTCTTCCACTCTGTCCTTCTGCATGCGGCCGTCACCGCTGATGCTGCGCCTCGGCACAAGACGAGTCGACAAATCTCCTGTGACATATCAGCGGTCGCAGGCAGGGAGAGTATCCTTATCACACGCTGACACTTCCTGCTCCAGTGTTTTGTCGAAATGTCCGAGTTCATCCTTGGAGAAGATGATTTATTAATACACTGCTCGAGTGGTGTGTGTGTGTGTGCGTGTGTGCATGTGTGTGTGTGTGTGTGTGTGTGCAAGTGGAGGTCATAGATTCTGGTTGCTCCTGCAGGTTTATGAAAAAAAGAGAGACAGGGAAAAGAGGGAAACTGCCACGGCCATCTTTTTTTGGTCACAATGCATTCTCTCTCCTTTTGTCCAAAGATTTGCATAGTCCCCCTCTAGGGTAGGCCTATTCTGCAGCTTTTGTGCTTCTATATTGAAGCTCTATGTTATAGTCTTTGGCTTTGTAATTGTCAGCTTGTGATACTCCAGTGTCAACAAGAAGAAGAGCTTCAATAACAGTGTGGACTCACATAAAGACAGGGGGAAGGCTGTGGATTGGTGAATACCGCTGACAAACAAACTTAAACCCATACTGTACCTCTTCTTGGAGTTTTATTTTCATATACATACAAAGACTATGAATAAGACATGTAGGGAAAAAAAAACTATTCTTTGCAAGACCAAGTCACATTCACTGGCTAAGCGTCTTGAAGCCTCAAAGAGTTAAAGGCCATTCCCACCTAGAATGATTATTTCACAGATAATTGAAAAAAATATTTCCGTCCATATGTTATGACTAACAATAACTTAAGTCAGTCTTTATGTTTGAATTTCCATGGTTTCTGACTTGCTGTCAACCTTTAATCATTAAAAAAAGGCTTTGAAAGTGGACCCCACCAATATGATTGAACGTGTTGTTGTTATAATTATGGTCTGGGCGTTGTCATTCACATTAACTGGTGCAATATTCTACATTCATGTTCATATATTATACATTCATGTGGACAAATGCATACTGTAGGTCAGTATGAGAATACAAAGAGTGCAAGCCAGTCATGAAAATGCCATGGCAACTTGGACTGAATCAGCCCATTGATTGGATCAATTTTTGTTTTCCTCATATGTTGACCGTCCCACACACCCACATCCGTCATTTCTTTGTGAGGAAATTGTGTCTTTGCTGTTCACATTGATCCTGGATGTACATGTTGTCCCATAGCCTTTCCTGACTTTCCTGCTGGTAATTGAGAGCTGTAACTTTATGTGTGGTAAAATTGTAAATCCATTTACAATTGAAAAATTAATCACGTCTTCCTCTATGTTTAAAACCCGTTATTATTTATTTAAGGCTCTGTTTGGGCCTCGACCGGAGGTTTTCTACTTCAGTCGCCCAAGGTGCTCACTGATCTTTTTTTGTTATTGTTGATTTTTTTTTTACCAAAATATTAACAGAATCTCTCAGTGTTGGTGTCAACATCAAATGGTGCAGGATATTGGAAAACTGGAGTGGTGTCTAAATTTTGGCTGAGTGCAATTGTATTTACCTGCATTGCTTTTTAGAAATGTAATCTAAGGATATGCTGACACAGCACTACTACTACAGTATTTATTTCTGTCCCTGTAAATCTGAAAAAGAAAAAAAATAATGCAGAATGCAAAGAATATAGCAACAGAATAAAGCTGGTGATGTCTTCCGAATCGAGGAAAGTGTAGAGCAACTTTTGATGCCGAGGGCTTTGACTTGATACAACAGAATGTTATTTTGAGCATTTTGGGGTCATGGTTAGCCATCTGTCTCCTCATTGCATTCATGAATCATGGCCAAAGGCTGACAAAGATCAGCGCAATTATTCTGCATGCAAAACCATTGCAACTGATCAAATTTGCAAAAAGGGCAATATTCTAAATGCTTGGCTTCACATGTTTGCCTCACATATATACACACACACTGTCTGTCTCTTTCATTCTCTCTCTTTCTTCCTCCATTTTAGATGGCAAATATTCTTAAACAGAGGTGCATGAGAAGTCGTCTGCTTTGATTGTATGTCTTATGGGTATTAACTAATGCTCCTTTAGCACTTGTTGCCCTAATCAAGTGATCCCCAATTTCCCCTTGGGGATCAATAAAGTATCTATCTATCTATCTATCTATCTATCTATCTATCTAACCTGTGTGGAGCCAGCGGCATCCATATTAGGTCTACTAACAGACCTAGAGTCATGAACACATTATTATACTCTATTTTATACTCTATATTTTTTATTTATTTAATTCTATCAGATTTAATTGAATAGTTACAAATGGCAAAAGTGCTTTTACAGTTTTAAAATCTGTGATAATCCCAGCCGCCTGCTGGTGGTTGAGTGCTCCTCTTCCAGATGGCTCTATCTCAAATTGTTTGAACGCCATATGAGATTCTGAATGTCTTAAATGTGTTTGTGGTGTAGCAATTGAAACTAATTATTAGTCTTCATACAGAGAGCTCTTTGTTCTAACAAAGAGGAGTAGAATTTACCCATTTCCATAAATACCCAGGCACAAGCAAATATAGTCTCAGAGAGAGAGAGAGAGAACTCAAAAACTCATCCTATTTGTAAACACTACTATAAACTCACTTGTGTACCTACTCAGCTCCTCTATTCCTATGTGTAAACCCTAGTATGAAATGTACTTACCTACTCACCTTATCTCCTTCCATGTGTAAACCCTAGTGTGTTGTGCATTGGCCTTTACTCTGTGCATCCACTTCAGGGGTCTTGCGTAATTACAGGTGTGTTGACCTTTAAGAAAAGAAGGAAGAATGAATGAAAAAAGAAGCCAAGTAAAACTCCTGCCTTTCATCATTAGCCCGGATCCATGGGCTGTTTTGGCAAGTTGCGCTCCAGAAAATAGGCCACGTTGAGATTACAGAACCTGCGAAAAAACTTCACATCTCGGCTAATGATGCTGCGTGCCTAGCATCTGCACCAGGAAATGAACAACCTCAAATTTTCATAGTGCTCCCTTAACCGAGATCCTCATCATCAATTATTGAAGCTCTTGGCATTGCCGGCGATGATACCCAGCCAGTAATGGAGAGCCCTGGTGCCCTTACCCCGCAAAGCCGAGTGATCCAGATGTATGCTTCACGTCAGACTACAACTTCTCCTTCAGACTGCCTGATTTCAGGCCTCAGATCCGGCTACAGATTTATCATTAAAGCCTAATAGCCTAATAGAATATATGTTAGAGCCCAAGGCCCTGTGATTTTATTCTGTTTATTTTGGAGGCTATACAACATTTACTAATGAATGTTAAAAAGACAAATAGTCCTGCTTTTGCCGGATGATCCGTTTTTGCATATTTGCCCATGTTAATGAGATGCCCACCCTGCAAAATTGAGTAACCTGTGGACAGCAAGGAAGTTGGTCTTTACAGTCTGTCTGCCCTTCACAAAGTTAAATTAGCTGCTGAAACTTTGACCCGGAAGACCCAAGCGAAAAAGAGTTTCTCGTTTACACACAGAGTTCACAGGGCCTCTTTAATTACCCCCAGGAGTGTCCGAGAGGAGAAACTGAGTGCTGAGTGTGAGAGCCAGCAGACAAACTAACAAACGAATGAACGAACAAGCGTGCAAGCGGATGGATGCAGGAGCGATTGCGCGTTGTAGCATACTTCCTCCGTTTAGCATCCGCTCATTAGTGCGGAATTGAGTGGGGTTGACACAGGCTGCCAAGACCCAACTGCACTCCTCGTGACCCACGGGTGTCGGCTGAAACACAGCATCGGAGCTCTCATTAGACCACGGTCATGATTTATTCCACTCAGTCACAGCCAGGCCTTCACACTGCTCACGCAGAGGCCAAGCACAGCTGCCTATGTTGCTAAAACGAACTATGACTAAGATGTTGTCATGGCAATGTGCCGGACATTGCTCTGTTGGAGGGAGAGGAATGGTGACATCTGATCTAAATAAAGAAAGAGGAATTTTTATGCTTGCCACCTACAGTAGCCATACCTGTGGAAAAGGCTGGGCAATAACATTTGAGCCAATAGCACTTCATATTGTGTCATATGATGTTTTCAATGATATTTTCAAGACATAGAGTAGTACTTCAAGAGTGGTGGGACACCCTTTTGTGTGATTTTGGCACTTTGTTTGCATGTTAAAACCTACTGGTCCTGCCTTCAATTTCTGACTGGCTGCTAAAATGTGTAGTGGAGGAACTCAAATGCTTTCTGAATGTGGAAATACAATAGTGAGTGGAAGTGTTGGAGAAGTACTAGCCCAGACATGGTGCTTTGACCTTGGCCATGTGAAAGCCCTACTTTGCTGGATTTTATCTGAGGGCTCCCCAACGCTTATACAGTAGATGGGGTAGATTCAGGGAAGGAGAGCAGTTGGGTAAATCAGAGTGTGCCAACGAGTTGTCAGTTGAAACGCCATTGTCCCGCTGGTAAGATTGATGGAAAGGAATGGACGTTAGTGGGGTGATGAAGCTTTTTTTTCGTGGACAAATCCATATCAGCGTGCCCAGACACTTCGCAGACCGGCACCCTGGGAAGGAAGTGATTTGTCCCTTTCCGGGTGACGCCTGCCCACCTGTCATGACGGACAGGCCGCCAAGAAAGACCTCCCCTTCATTATTTTTCTCCTGACAAGGTTTGCGCTGATGTCTGGATGGTGTAAACACGTTTGTCTCGGTGGACAAGCAGCGCCTGCCTTCTTAGGACAGGCAGGTTGTATATCAAGCCATGTGACCGAGCTGGTGGCCCAAGCATTGTGCCTGTGTCTGCACTTTTTTCTTTCTCTCCTTCTCTCGTTCTCTCTCTCACACACTTACACACACATAGACACAAACATATGCTGTTACTATAACACACACACACACATGCCTACTGAACATGCATGCACATCCGATCATGCACTGCACGGCCTACAAAACCTCTACAATACATCTTTGGCCAGTTTACTCTCTTTAACTAAATAGACATACATGTCATTCTATTTCTTAGTCTCTATCTCTTGAATCCACATGCGCGTGCGCACACACACATACACATGTCTTTGTTCTCATAGTCTCTTTCATAAGTGCTCTCTCTCTCTCTCTCTCTCTCTCTCTCTCTCTTTCACACACACACTCACACACACAAAGGCACATGCCATATCTTCCGGCATCCTAATGGATTTCATGAATGAATGCCCTCATTTTTCTCTATGAAAGCCCTAGTTCCTTTAAATGTCTCCACCCTCCACGTCGTTCACCCACTCCCCCCACCCAGCCCACATAGCAGCACCCACTATATTCCACTTTAAGTGTTTTCATTTATTTAACCGGACCCTACTGTCCTGGGACCTGCACTCAAGGCTGCTACTCATGGATTATGTTGACTCAATGGGCTTCCAGAGAGAGAGAAAGAGAGAGAGAGAGAGTAGATTGGAGGAGATCATTAAAAGAGAAGGGGGGGCTGTGCCAGTCGCTTTGTAACGTCCTGGTGGGGGGTGGTGGTGGCGGTGGTGGGTTGGGGGAGGGTGGGGTGGCTAAGGGGGGCAATGGGAATTTGCATTTAGATGAGTGCCCTAATAGAAAAATGTGCAGATGAATCTGTTTCTGGCTGAAAAAGACTAATGTGCTGGTATTCCAAAGGACAACATACAACTTAAAAGCTTAAAGTCCAATATGGACTGGATAAGATTAATTGATTTTCATAGGATGAAACATAACCTTACATCCCAATTGAGCTGATAATGCAAACCATTTGTCTTTATTCAGTGTGTGTGTGTGTGTGTGTGCGTGTGTGTGTGTCTGTGTGTTTCTGTGTGTGGTCGTGAATGCGAGAATAACACAGAGAGGGAGTATTCTGAGTTGTCAATAGGTATTTGGCTCAATGGAACACAAGAGGAGAACTTGTTTATTGACAAGCTGGACAAACAGTTACCTTAAAAAGAATCCATTTCCTTCATTTACTTAGAGTGTCTCTCCTCATAAGCATCCACAGTGAGGAGCAGCAGAGTGCACGCTGTTTGCGTTTGTGCGTGAAACTCTAATTGACACAAAAGAGAGAAGCATGAATCGATAATCCTTCGGGAAAAGCATAGACGTCTGCCTCTGCTTGAAGCATGGAAAGGGCCCGTTATATTCATGAGAGGTGCAAAGCTTGTCAATAGGACTATACACACACACACACACACACACACAAGGACTCATCTCTCTCTCACTATCTCTTTCTCTTGCTCTTCCAGTCGCTTCAGCCACTTCATTGACATTAATTAAGTGTTTACAGTGCTTTTTGTGGGCTAAAAGAATAATCAGTTGTCAAAAAAACGTCTCTAATTATGGGATGACATCCTCCCTGCCCCACCAGCTCTCTCTCCACACTTGCTTGCGTAGAGCGATTGTACGTGCCTGCTAATGAAATGGCACAACCGTCAAAGAGAGCCTCTAAAGAGTGAGAGAGAGAGGACGCTGCGCCAGGCTTTTTAACCGCAATTAATTCCGACACACGCAGTTCCCCAGCCCCGTTGCCGTGGTAGCCATTAGAATGCGCCTCGGCAGGAGCAACAGATGCAGCGCGGCATGGGTGGAGCGTGGAGCCGAGTGCCGAGCGCAGCACGTTCTTAATCGGCCTGCGGGAAGCGGTGGCGATGGTGATGGGACTTGCTTCCTGGCCAGCCAGCTGGTCTGCCAATCACAGGCTTGTCAAAGGTGATCAGTTGTAAAACAGAGATAAAAAAAGACCCCTCTAGCCTTAACATGCTCAAGGACAACAGCCAAGCCAGACTCCCACTCAGGTGATTGATTCCACATTGAAAAATTTCCTCATATTAAACTTCTTGCGAAACCATGCCTGAACGTCCCTTAAGAAAAAGAAAAAAAAATGAAAATCAATCACGTTATTTCTTTCTTTTTTATTTATTGCTATGGGGAAGACTGGGAAAAGATGGGGCAATTGAATCATCTGCTTCAGCCAGAGGAGCGATTTGTTGGCTGTTTATTCTCAGCATCTTAGTAGATAAGGCTTTATTGAGTCAAGCGTTCAAGCTCTAAGGCACGAAGCTCCAATCGGCATTTGGAGAGGCTGAATTGACTGATCCAGAATACTTGCACTGAGCCATAAAATGGCTCTTTATCAAGCATGGCGACCAAAGGAGTTTTCTCTGCTGCATCAAAGACCAGTAGATGGATTTTTGTTATTTTTCCATTTTCCATGGCTGTTTCCAAGCTGTTGTATTTTAATGCATACATGTATGTCATGAATGGCAAAGTATGCCATAACTGAACTACTCAATCATATAGGCTAATTTTTAATGCTAGTGCCATACAAGCTCCTGCTTGAGATATGCTAATAAACCTCAGGAGGCCACTGTCCAAAGAGTCAATTTGTCTCGGCCCTAACGTGACTCTATGTCTTATCTAGGGCAGCAGAACATGTCAAAACTGTGTCCACTGTGCATATATTCCCCATCCTGATGTCTCTCTTGTCTTTGTCTGTCTCTGCTCTTGTCCCCTGTTACGTAATTCCCAGTATCTCTTTCAATCCCCTCTCTCTCTCTCTCTGTCTGTCTCCTTGCGTATGTGTCGATTTGAACAGGTCCCGACTTGCTCACCCGAGCTTCATGTGTTAACATCCCCCAGCACCTAATTACATGCGATGTGCGATGTATTTTCAGCAAAACGGTGTCCGCTAGCCCCTAATGGATGTCGCGTCGGTTTGGGATCCGTGTCCGTCACGATGCAAATGAACTTATTAGAGAAGCCTTAATTAGCGGGAGACAGCCTCGATAATGGTTGCAATCATTCAGCCATGATTGAGGAGGAGGAGGGGAGGATGAGTTCCGTGTTTTGCTGACTTTTTGTCTGTGTGTGTGTGTGTGTGTGTGTGTGTGTGTGTGTGTGTGTGTGTCCTCAGAGGAAGTGCATTCACAGTGGGGTCACTGGCCAGTGGTGTGCGCATTGATGATTCCCTCCAATCAGAGAAGAGCCTGTGTAGGATAGGAAATTAGTTCATTACTCGTCTTTCTTAAGCACACCAGAGCTTGCCATCTAGTTTTGGAGTGAAATGTCAAATATAACCCCATATTGGCACAGCAGGAACATTTGACACTGCTTTCGGGTTAATTTACCAGATTCTTAGACACGTTGAAGGTCAAATGGTAATCACAGGTAAAATGGAGGCTCTCTTGCCCCCTCTATTGAGTCCCAGTGCAGTTTGAAAATGCCACTTCTTACTCCTATTGGCAAGCGGTTTTGCAACACAACAGAACGGTCACAACAGAACTAAAAAAGAAGGCAAAATCCTGTTTATTACCTTCAGTCAGTCATTATAACTATGACAAATGATCATCACTCATTCCGATTTATTTACAAACCCACAAAGTATTTATGCAGTTGCAGGGCTTGCCTGGTGTACTGTAGCTTTCTCTTCTGTCTCTCTTGAGGTTGTGAGAAAAACATGATTTCCTTGATTCAAAAATAGATTCAACATAGAGAACGAGAGAAGAACAGAGTTTTGGGTTCTCCATTGGGATCTAGTAGAAAAAAACATGTTGGTTTATTGTTTTGTTTTTCATTACTGAAAGCTGGTAGAAGCACTGCAGCACCAGTCTATGGGTAGAGTGAGTGCACTGAAGCTCACAGGGTGATGATGTCCTGTGTGCGACTGTGTCCTCCATCCCCAATCATTCTTTCCTCTCACACCCTCCTCTCTCTTCTCTCCCTCTCCTTTTTTATTGCCTCTCCCTTTATCTCTCACTCTTTCTCTCTCTTATACCATCTCTCTTTTACTGTTTGTCTATTGACACTCTCCCCATTTATCCCTCTTCACCGTCCCTTTTCATACCTCCCTCACTCTCTTTCTCTCTCTGTCTCTCATTGCATCCCCCTCTCCTCTTCTATCTTTCTCTTTTCTCTCCACCTCCCCCTCTCCCCTCCCACCCCTTTCTGTCTTTCTCTCTCTCTCTCTCTGATCTCCACTCCTCGTCTGCTCTCACTTTTGTCTGTTCACCTCTCCTTCCTTCCCTGTGCCTTGGATGCTCCTGCACCGTATTTTATCAGTGTGCGTGAGAGAAAAAGAGAGAGTGTGTGTGTGTGTGTGTAAAAGACTTTTTTACCCTGAAAGCTGCTCAGCATCGTGATGGGAAGAAAAAAATGTAGGGCCTTCCTTGCTCTTCTGTAAGATGAGGTTGTGTGGCTGGCCAACAGTCAGATTACCCTTCAGCAGTGATATGTTTCCATACAGGGATATAATCATACACACACACACGTTCTTTTTTCATACACACACACACACACACACACAAATACTGTTTATGGCACACACACACAAACACATTCCCACAGAATTAAAAAGAAACTTATTTCTTTATTGTGCTCCTGAGAAAGTCGACCTCAGAAAGTGATCTTGGACTCGCATTAGAATGTGTAGGCCTCAGAAGCCTTGGCTTGCCTTGAGCCAGACAAGTGATCTGCGACTCTCTCCAGACCAAAGTCCAAACTCATGGACCAGATGCTGAGGCAGAACTCCAAACAACACCTGCTTCCCTTGCAGCAAAGATTTCCTATACACAAAAGCCCCACACAGAGAGGGTCATAGAAAACAGCAGCCAGGGCATGGCTGGCATGGATGGCT
>JAGFZM010000512.1:193785-196285 GCA_017657215.1 Limnothrissa miodon | reverse complement strand
AGAGAAACAAAGGAGAGAAAAAGAGAAAGCAGAAACAACAAGAGCAGAGAGATGGATTGAATGATAGAGAGAAAGAGAAAGATGTAAGAGAGATGCAAATGCAAACGTCTATTTATACTGTTCTCTATATATTCCTTTATGATTAATTTGGCAATGCAAACACTATTTTGTCATGCCAATAAAGCACTCTGAATTAGAATTTGAATTTGAAAGAGAGAGAATAGAGAGCAAGAGCATAAAGAAAGAGAGAGATAGAGTGAGACTAGGCAAATAAAATAATAGCAGCGTGACAGATAGAGAAAGGGAGATAGAGAGAGAGAAAGAGAGAAGAAAATTACTTGTTCGTTCACAAGCAGGGCTTGAAAATGAAATTATTTTTCAATCGTTCCGTTCCGAATGGTTCAGGTATGTTTAAAGTTTTCGTTCTTGCGTTCCGCCATCAACACATCGTTCCTGAACCGGTTTGGAATGTAAAATATCGTTCGTTCTTATCGTTCCGGCAGTGTTTGGTGGGCCTATCAAGTCTATTTTTGTGGTCTATACCTTAGACGTACTCATCACTATTTGCCCTTGGTTATAACGTAGCTAGTCTATGCCCAAAAATAATAAATCACAGGTGGCATCCAAAAACATTCAGATGGGCTATCCATCCCACATGGCCTACAGTTTTCTGGCCTATTCTATGATAAATAATTTCTTATCAAAAACATTTCTGGATAAGTGCTAGAAACTCCTTACTGGGTTGTAAGTTTTATCCATATCGAGATTTTCAAAGGCTTGCTCAATATTTCCTAACCCTGTTTACAAGCTAACATGTTAGCCTGTTGCTGACAAATATAGGCCTACCTCAAATTTCCTATTTAACTCTACATAGCCTATAATTTCGCAAACACTAAAATCCCGACTTTAAAACGACAAGGCGTGGACAGGCTATAGGCTATTATGTTATGCCTACATTGCTTACAAACAATTTCCAAATCAGTTTCACTGTACGCTACGAGCTGGCCTAAGATCCGAAGTGGCAGACTAGGATACAGCTGACAGCTGCCTGGATTGAGCCTAAGCGAAGTGAACGCACAACTGTAAATAGTCTTTCCCCCCCTGACATAGGCTATGCTTTTGTGAAATTGTATAAAATATATAGAGGATAGAGGCCTGCACTCCCGCGGGTGTACCGCAAGACCCGCGGGACCCAACCCAAAACAATGCGGTGCAATACGGGATAAATTTTGAAAGCTCATCGTGGGCGCGGGCAGGAGCGGGACTGCACTATGCGGGAGCGGGCGGTAGGATGATAAACTGCAGTCCCGCATACACAATATGAGTGTAAAATAAAATATACAAATGATTAATGTAGTGTCTAGCATACATAATTTGTGCTGGATATTTTCTTTACTGTTACTAAACTCATTAAAACTTGCAGATGTAGCCTACCTAGATAGCAAACGGGCGTCGACATTGGTTGTTGGTTGGAAAGGTAGGTTTCCATCAGACGACCGAAATTCAATGTTGAATCAATGTGGTGGACGGTCATAGTGGTACATCCAAAAAGTTCAGCCAATAAACAGGCCTTTCAGTGAGATAGAAATTAAGCTAACGTCCCTCTTGCAGGATTTTTGCGGGCGGGAGCGGGACAAAATATTGCAGGTGCGGGCTGGAGCGGGAGTGAAAATTACAATTCTTTGCGGGTGCGGGCGGGAGCGGGACCGCACAATGCGGGTGCGGGCGGGAGCGGGACTGATAATTCTGTCCCACGCAGACCTCTAATAGAGGACGAAAAAAAAAGTTTTATTTCAGAATAACAGAATAATTTCTGTTCTGGAACAGTTGAAGATCATTTTCGTTTCCGCTCCTCGTAAAATTCCATTAGTTTTCGTTTTTTTGTTTTCGTTCCTTGAACCAGTTCAGAGCCCTGCTCACAAGTGGAATGCTCACTGGAAGCATCTGTGCTGTTAACTGCTCTTCCCACTAATTAAGTGCAAATTCCCAAACAGCTGTGTTTTGGAGGCACTTTTTGTTTTAATCTTGCCATTTTAATTGCTTAACAAGATCGATTGCCATGTCACAATTAGTCCACTTCCTCTGCTGAGGTTGGAGCCGCTCACTCGTCTGTGCAGCTCTTCCTGAATGATCTCTTCATTTTCCTCGAGGCATATGTTATCCACAATAGCACACGCAATGAGATTTCATGATTACCATCTCGTTGTGTTGCGTCAGCCTCAGTCAGACACTGCTTCATGTGCAATGCATAATGAAACATAGCCTCAACAGATAATCAATACTCCTACATGCATGTTTTTTCTCTTTCGTTCGTTCTTTCTTTCTTTCTTTTTGTTCTTCCTGGTAATGTAACACCACAAAGGAGAGGACACAAAGTGGATTCCACCCGCCGCGAAAGTAAACAAAGCACAGTGGCTAAATTAACAACAGATCGATAAAGTCACACCTTGAGACAACCTCTTACCTGGTCGAAGGTGAACACGGCGAGAGAAGGAAAAAG
>JAGFZM010000512.1:175428-193685 GCA_017657215.1 Limnothrissa miodon | reverse complement strand
CCCCCCCCCCCCCCCCCCCCCCCCCCCCCACACACACACACACACCTCCTTCAAAGCATTAAGAAAAGCCACTAGACGACTGGAGGTCTAACGCCTCAGAGACAGTCAATGCAGAGGTGAAGCACCCCATCAAATCACCACTTCAGACTTGCCCTTGTACTTCAGATCAGCAGGCACTGCACAACACACACACACACACAAATGCACACAGACACACACACACACACACACACAAATGCACACAGACACACACACACACAGAACTCCTCCACTCAGCCACACAGTAAAGTGTTTAAATTGGACCACATGATGCACGGATGAATTACAAAACAAACCCAGATCTGCAGTGATGGAAATATTGCTCATCATGTAAATGACCCACCATATTCAGCACAACTCTAGCAATAGATAAGGCACTGTTGCACAATTACTGGTGGATGTTGCTGGGTCTGTCTGATTATATGAACTGAAGGAAGTCTCCTTCGAAAGGAAGGTAGCATCACGTCACTCCACACTGTAAATTTATCAAGCCCATTTGTAAGAGAAACCATTTTAGAAACTGTAATAAAGGGGCCCATGAAATTATAATAGAATGAATAACACAGTGTTGACTGTGTGTGTGTGTGTGTGTGTGTACATAGTCTTATTAAATCAGGACTAGAAAGCACAGTAAATAAACCAACAACTAACAATCTTGAAAGAAGAACATGAAAAGTGTCTAAATCTACAGGACAGATGAAGGAAAACACGATGAAGAGAAAGAGTGATTGAGGGATAGAGGGAGGAAGCAATAAAGGAAAAGGAGGGATGAGAAAACAGAAGTAAATTAGATGCGTTTCTGTGTGTGTGTGTGTGTGTGTGTGTATGTGAGTGATCAGCTATTATTGTTCAAGCTGTGGTCTCTATGCATCTAAGAGTGTTTTAACCTCTCTACCCACACCCCCTCACCTCCCCCACCTCTCACCCTCACACACACACACACACCTCTGTTGCTCAGATCAGACAGTCACTCTGTGCTCCTCATCTCCCTTCCCTGTATTCCCTGCTCGCCACTTTGGTCTTTCAGTCTTTGTGTTTGAAAACGCTTGGATCAATGACCCTGACTTGGCAGGTCTGACCAACCCCCATTCTGCTGAAAGGCTCTCTAACTGTAGAGGCTTCTCTCTCTCTCTCTCTCTCTCTCTCTCTCTCTCTCTCTGTCTCTCTCTATCCCTCACTCTCTTTCTTTCACCCTCTTTCTCACTCTTTCACACACTCTCTTTCTACCTCTCTCTCTTCTTTTCTATCTGTTGCCAGAGGGATAGGCCTCACAGCAGGGTGGAGATCACTGGCAACCTCCTGATAAGAATTACACCCCCTACCACCACCATCATTCACACACACACACGCTCACACACACTCACACACACACACACACACACCTGCCCCACCAAGTTCTGCACCTGAAGTTGCACTAAGAGTCAACTCTTTTGGAAAACATCCAGCTCAACCAATGGTGATAAAACCCAGATGCCATGCCAGTCCAGTCTAGCCTGGAGTGCATATTCACCTCCCAAACCGCCTCACTCCCATCCCTCATGACAGCCAGGCCCAACCTGGCAACCAACAAAAGCATTGACCCTGGGACCAGATCTCCCTCGACAGCCAGGCCCAACCTGGCAACCAACAAAAGCATTGACCCTGGGACCAGATCCAACCTGGCAGATCGCAGAGCTGTTGACCCTGGGCTGAGCTCCAGGCAGGCTTCCCATTAGTGGCATTTACATGGGCACCAGGTGCTGGATTAGACCCATGTCCCGAATGCCACAGGCTCCATGCGAGAGGAGAGGGTCTCCCTTTCCAGGGGCACACAGTCACGTGGCAAAGAGCACAGTCTGATGTCCAACCAGAACTGATTCAATTACTAGGCCAGGTCAGCTTGGAAACACAATAGCTTCACTAGCCGCACCAAATTACTGTAGATACCGTTCAGAGTTAGATTTCATAATCACACACACATACACACACACACACACACACACACACACACACACACATACCCACACACTAGGGCTGGGCGGTATATCGATATTTAATCAATATCGATATAATTTCAAACCACGATATGATTTTTGACATATCGTATATATCGGTTATGACTTGTTTTTTAATCCAGAGACAAGTATTCCGCTTTTTTCTGCTATGCGACGTCTGTGCACCAACTTCCTTGCCACTGATAGCTCAATGCTCCTTGCTCTGAGTTAGCTCCTCCCTTCCCCTACTCATGTAGACCGAGTAAACAACAATGGCGACTTCCATAGAATGCATGAGTTATACAGATGGAGAATGCCGCGGAAAGGTTATTGTGGCCAAAATTTTGAAATGGAGGCCACCGGCAAGTATATGAAGAGTGTTACAAACTCAGAGGACAGACCGCCACAAAACCAGTGGGAACTGAGCAAAACTTCAGAACTCTTTAGCATGCAATGTTCCCTAACTCTATGACAGAAAAAGCGGCGGTGGAGCATAACGTTAAAATCAATTGCCGTATCACGGTGGACATGGCATCAATTGCCATAGTGGAACGCGGATTTGTGTTGTTACTTTACAAGACAAGAACTGCCGCGACTATGATGAGAGAGCGCGATTGGCATTTGAACTCTGACGCAATGACAACAGATGAGTGGAGTAAAGTTAGCAGAACCTGTGAGTCCTACATTTGTGTCACATTACGGCGGAGACTCTTAACTCATTCGTTTTCTTTGCACAAAATATTCAAATGGAAAGAAGGCCCACATGTTTGTTATTACTGTTGCACAGTTTAGTTGAGAACTTGTTATTTTGAAAAAAAGCTCTTTATATTAATTTCATTATTTATTTTATATACACTTTATTTTATTTATTTTATTTATTTATTTATTTTTCTTTGCTGGAAAGATATCGAGATATATATCGTATATCGATATATGAGAGAAATATATCGAGATATACATTTTAGTCCATATCGCCCAGCCCTACCACACACTGTACAAGTTTGGCCAATAGTGGACAGGTACTGTGACCTGCAGTCGTTCCCTATTTCCACACAGTCTTTCTCGTTCACTTCCTGTCAGTCTTTTCGGGGGGTTAAGAATCGATTCTCTGTTGAGCTCAGATATCTGCAACCTTTCCCAGATAGAATGACAGACTTTAACTGTAAAGGCCTTAAATATACAGTCGTAGCAGGAATGTACAACACACCCTAAGGCAGAGGAGAAATAAAAATCCCCCTCCATCCCTCCATCCCTCCCTCTCTCCACAGATACTCCAAGAGTTATGAATTATAAATAGCCCACAAGCATGTCTGAGTGCATCAATATAACCGGCTTCCTCTGTTTTAAATTCAGCGGGAAAATGAGGCATTTATGGCCTTTGATTGCTGTGCATAATGGTCAGGGTTGTCTTCTTTCTGTCTCTCCTAACAGTTAAGTGAGCATCAAAGTCTCAGTAGTGTGTGTTCATGAGTAAGAGATATTGTCTGTGTGAGCGTGTGTTTCTACGGGTGTGGAGAGAGCAATGTTGAGCTTTAGCTCGTTGTGCGAGCTAAGGACATAAGGTTAATCTTGCCTCAGCAGTCTGTGCGTCCCTGTCGAGTCAACACTTTTGTCTTCAATTTGTTTTGTCTTTGTTTGGCTATGTCATGGTTCACTGCAAACCCTTAGCCTCGGTGCATAGGTTTTCACACACACACACACACACACACACACAAAAACACACACACACGAGTGAGGAGGACTGATACAGTCTGCCCTGAAGGGCTTAGCAAATGTGCTTTGTTTGGTGTGTGTTTAAGAGTGAGTGAGTGTGTGTGTGTATGGGGGGGTGGGGGGGGGGGGGCAGAGAGAACACCAAGTCTCACTCCATCAGCTTTCCTGTTTTGAACAGATCCCTGATGAAACCTTGATGTCCTTGCAATTGCCACACAACAGTGACTTAGATCTGTGTGTGTGTGTGTATGTAGAGTCTAGGTGCATTTACGTGTGTGTGTGTGTGTGTTTGTGCGTCCGTGCGTACGGTCTGTGTGCATGGACGTGTTTGTGAGTGAGTGTCCGGTATGTGTGCACAATTGAATTGTATGCAGGCGTGTGTGGTTGTTTGTCTGTGTATGTCTGAGTGAGTGTTTGAGTGTATTTCTACTTTTAGTGGGGTGAAGCGGACTTTCTGGATTTCATTTTTTATGTGCGGTTAATTCTGTACCCCTTACTGAGAGCCCTTTCCTCTTTCCTCTCTCTCACACAATGTGACTTCAACTTGTGAGTGTGTGTGTGTGTGTGAATGGGTGTGTGAGTGTGTCTGTCTGAATGAGTGTGAGTGTGTGAATGTTTTTGACTTCAGTGGGGTCAAGCAGACTATCTAGAGTTTATCATTTAGTTTTTTTTTTTATATGTGCAGGTTATTCTGTACCCCTGACTGAGAGCTCTCTCCTCTTTCCTCTCTCACAGTGCTGCTTCAGCTGAACTTGTGTGTGTGTGTGTGTGTGCGCTGAAGAACTCTGTGTCTCAGCCTCTCTTCAGCACAGTGTCACAATGTCTCTCAAACAAACACACACACACACACACACACACACTCAATCTCTCGGCGAGAGTTATCTGAAACCTCCAGACAAAGATAAGAGCTGCACATTTGAAATTCTAAACACCATCCCTCGAGAATCTTTGGCTAAACACACACATACACTCACACACAAGCACAAACATACTGTAATACACTCCCATACTCTTCGATAAAAAGCTAGATAGATGATAGATAGATATCATGATGCTGCCCAGAACAAAGACAGTGCACTGGAGAGGAGAGGAACATTTCCACCTGTGAGAGATTACGCTGGTGGCGTCGCCATGGCGCCATGAAGTGTCAGTGATCTCGTTTGAAGGGGAAAGAAGCAACCAGCCATCAAATTACCAGCCCAGGCTGGGGGAGGCTGGGTCCTGTGTCTGCCACAATGACAACGCGTCTCTGTGCGAGTGTCTGTGTGTCCGAGTGTCCATGGGTGGGTTTGTGTGGGTGTAGGACTGCTTGTGTGATAGTAAGCGTCCATCTGTGTGTGTGTGTGTGTGTGTGTGTGTGTGTGTGTCTACGTCTGTATGTGTGTGTGTGTGGGTGTGTGTGTGTGGTTGTGCCTGTGAGAGAGAGGTGTTTGAGTCTGTGTTTCACTATATGTTTGTGTCTTTGTGTTTCCATCAGTCTGTGTGTGTGTGTATGTGTGTGTGTGTGTGTGTGTGTGTGTGTGTGTGTGTGTGGCAAAGGGTTGTGCACAATCCTCAAGAGGCTGGATTCGGACAGCCAATCACTTAGATGGGCACTAGCTAATGACAGGAGGCATTGATTTAGCATCCATCAGCATTATGCCAGAGAAGATGAGTGCAAGTCTCATTGGGAAAGAGAGATGAGTGGGCCTCTTAATGAGCCAATCTGTCACAGCGCCCCCTATTGACACGGGGGCTATGAATGAGGAGAGATGGGGACAAGGACATAATAATGGAGGTGTCTGGTAACTCTGAGAAGGTGCTAATGTCAAGCTATAGCTTAAAAACACACACACACACACTGGCATACACAGAGACACACATTCTTGAATATAAACAGCCACTGGATTATATTTTTACTCAAGTTATATTCTCTCTCTCTCTCTCTCTCTCTCTCTCTCTCAGGTAATGTCCTGGGCCACGGAGTGTAGAGTCTCCAGCTGAGAGGGGGGTGCAGTACCACCATTATCCTCATCATCGTGTGACCCCATCTTAATCCTGGAAAGGGCCTCCAAGCCCCCACACCCCCCTTCCTCACCTCCCTCTCCTCCACCTCTCCCACTCCCCCCACCGTCCCGTGTCCACCCCCACCAACAACTGCCTGCTGCTCTCCGCCCCTGACAACCAAAACTTATTTATTTATTTTCATTTGTTTCATTTTTTTTGTTTGTTTGTCACTTGCTCCATTCCAACTCTCTTATTCTATTCCCCCATTTATCATTCTTTTTTTTAATTTCTTCTGTGGACTTCAAGTCGGTCGAGACTTTGACCTCAGCGCTCGCCAAATGCTTACAAGGAACTGCCTGTTGCTGTTCCTTTGGCTTGTCAGTGAGCGGGGCTCCCCCTCCCCCATCCACCCAGCGCCCCCCCAGTCCCAAGGCAGAGTGGGCAGGGAGCGGCCGCATCGGCTGGGCAGCGGGCATCATGGGGGGGGCCCTGCCGCAGCCGCTGCTGCCTCCAACTCAGCCGCGTTCCAGAGGGTCAAGAGGGGCTGGGTGTGGAACCAGTTCTTCGTGCTGGAGGAGTACATGGGCTCAGAGCCGCAGTACGTGGGGAAGGTAAGGAGATGATGCGCACTCAAACACACACACTTACCCAAGACTATACACACATAAAAACACACTGACTGAGACATTTATACTTTCAACTGACATGACAGTACACACACAACAGTATAAACACACACACACAATGAGCCACACAGTGACACACACAAAAGCTTCTACCCAAACCCATACACATTGACTGAGACATTTATACTTTCAACTGACAAACAGCATAAACACAGAAACACACACATACACACACACACACACACACACACTTACACATGGCATGCATGAGGAGACATACAGAAACACACTCAGAAACTTCTACCCTAACCCATACACGCATAAAAAACACATTGCCTGAGACATTTATACTTTCATTTGACATGACAATACACAAACATACACACTGACACACATACACACTCTCTCTCTCTCTCACACACACACACACAGAAAATAGACTCACAAATCCCCCCAGGCACAGACATTTGCATCCAAATACACCAAAATAGACAAAAACACACCCACACATTATCTGCTTAGACATACACACACACACACACACACACACACGGACATACTAACACAAACACAGACAGTGAACAAAAAAGGGCAGGTAGACATAGACTTTCTAATATTACTTAGTGGTGAAAGTGCATTCTCGACTGCCTTCGCTGTCTAGTAACTGGGCCGATGTCATGCAGAGCCCGCAGTCCTATTTGGAGGAGGTGCACAAGGTCCAAGAGAAGCGAGAGAAGAAAAGAAACTAACAAGGATGGGGCGAGCGTACGCAAGCCGCGTGCTTATTTGTGCAGGCTGAAACGAAGGCTCAGCGAACAAACATGTCATACCGAGCCCATGAGAAGTTCAAATGCTCTGGTGGCAGAAAACAGTGCAAATTCACTTGGGAGAGAGAGAGAGAGAGAGAGAGGAGGGGGAAAACAAACAATCAAAACAAAAACAAACAAAATCAAACAAAAAATCCATGAGGATGAAAGAACAATAATGACTGGCTCGTTCATCAGCTGGAAATGAACCAGCGTGCTCCGTGCACACTTGCTCTGACATGGCGCACGGCGTGCCATGCCTCTCCGACACCTAATCTCATATCTGGTGTCTTTGAGAAATGTCATTTTTTATGAGTGCTGGACAATATTAATAGTGCCGGGGCACCAAGAGTCAAATCAATAACCCCTTCACCTCCCCTACACACACACATTCACACACACACACTCACACACACTCACAATCACACACACTCACACGCACGCATACACACACACTCCCTCATTGCAGCTTCCTTGGGCTCTCTGCCCAAGCCGGAGTATCGACCCATTATTATCACAGTGTGGAGGTGTGTGTGTGTGTGAGTGTCTCTGTTTGTGTGTACAGTATGAGTGTGTGTGTGTGTTTGTGTGTGTGTGTGTGTTGGGGGGTGGTGGTGGGTGTTCAGATGTACCCTTGCAGAAATAAATGTGGGCGTCACGGCTCCATGGGAGCCTAAAATAAGCCTATAGATCAGGTGGAGGGGAGGGGAAGGGAAGGGCTCCGACGCTGGGGGGCTGATTCACCACGCCGCTGCCACATTCATAATGCAGCCAGGGCTCCCACTCTGTGCCCTCTATCTTTAGTCCTCCATCATGCCATCCTATCCCTCACTTCCCTCTCTCTCTCACTCTCTCTCACTCTCGCTCTCTCTTTCTCTCTTTTTCTCTCTCACTCACATTCCCTCTCGCTCTCTCTTTCTCTCTCTCTTTCTTCTCTCTCTCTCTCTCAGTCACATTCTCTCTCTCTGTCTCTCTCTCTCTCTGTCTCTCTCTGTCCGACTGTCTCCTGCAATTGACGTGATTGAATGTGTGAAACCAAACTGGTTTGATTGCTTTTTTTTTGGACTGTTCTAAATCTGTTCTATCGCAAGTACAAACAATACAGCACAACATATTGCAAAGTGGCTAGTTTGAATTTTAGACTAAATCAAATCTAATCAAAATCTAATTCAACTTGAAGAAGCTAGGCCATATTTATTTGACACCTCGTTGAAAAATGACATACAAGATGACATAACAAAGGTACACACTGCAGATTTAATGTGTACATAAAACATTAAGCGCATCGGGCTAGTAGGACAGCCACTTGAAGTTAGGACACAATGTTCTGGCTTTATGTTCTTTTTGTGAGTTTCTGCACAGAACTCGGACATCATTTTGCACTCATCGGGTCAGGTTGTGCAGACCCATTATTCTGAATCTAGTCTAGCTCTGCCAAAACCCTCAATCACTGTGGATTGGTCCATTGAATTCAGCAGCACGGAGCTTCAGTGAAAATTCCACAGCAATTGGTTCCACTTGTTGAAAACAAAACTAATAATGATATCGCATAAGTGCAGATCTAACTAAGAAGACAGGGCATGCAGCCAAACCTTCGAAAAAAAACATACCCTCTGAGAAAAAAGGGTCCAAATTGACTGCAGACAAACGTCCTCTATTGCTGTCCAATTCGAAGCACATGATAGTGCTGTGATGTTTGCAGTGTCACGACCCCTTTCTCTGATCAAAGGAGGCTAAAAGCAAACTGGAGGTAACCACAGTCATCTTCCTTTCTTTAGTTTCTGTTTGTCATTCCTTCTCTTTTTTGGATGTCTGTAGGGCCGGAGGCATTCTCTTCGTCTGCATTCCATCTCATCACTCAGTAAGCAGGCTGTGCTTTTTTCCATCCCAAAAAAGCCTGGCAAGACCCCAAACAATTCTCGTCGTTGGGGGCGGCAGGGACTTATTGAAGTTGGCAAAGGGAGAACGCTAGAGTACAAGGCCCATCCCAGCGCCAGACACGACTGCACTAATAACATATTACCGCAGAGACCAGATGTCTTATTAAAATAGTGACTTGCTGCCTCTTGATGCCCTCCTGCACAGATTGTTATACACAATCGTTTCCTGTTACTCGTCATGATTATCAGTAACACCAACAAGCAGAGGATCTGTAGTAGACTAGAGGTTACAGCCTTACTGTCACTGGTTTACTTAATGGTATGCTTATTGGATATGGATGAAATATGGGTGGCTGACCATAGTGCTAAAACGTAATAGAGCATAGGTTGAAAGTGATGGTAGCAATCCATGGTGCTAAAATTGTAATATACTGCAATAGGTGGATGTGGGTAGCTGTCCATGGTGCTGAAATTGTAATGGACTGCAATGGCTGAATCTCAGTGGCCCCCTGAACCTTAATGACAGTTGTTTACTGAGCTTTTTAAGCTCACAGACTTTCCCTACAGATAAACAAATGTTTAATTTCACTACTCTCTAAATTATTGGTAATCCCTGTGGAAATTACTACTTAAGGAAAGAGTGCAGAAAAGACTACAAATAAGACCTCAAGCACTCCCTGATTTGAATTTGGAAGTGTTGAGTGTGTGTGTGTCTGTGTGTTTCTGTGTGTGTGTGTGTTTGCTTCTGTGTGTTTGCTTCTGTGTGTTTCTGTGTGTGTGTGTGTGTGTGTGTGTGTGTGTGTGTGTGTGTGTGTGTAAGCATTCATTTAGAATGCATGATGACCATGCACGGCATACACGTGGTCCTCAAACGGAGCCCAAACCAACCGGTTTATACAGGAGACAGTTTCTGGTATTGTGTGTGTGAATATGAAGATGCAAAAACACCGTTCACACACAGCCATTCCTACACACATCACTCATGCACTTTTTGATGTCAGATTCAATGAGGCCTAAAGCCTAAAAAGCATATACTATGCACTTCCATTCATCCCCTCCCACACAAATACACACACACACACACACACACACACACACACACACACACATATTCACTACTATAGCCTTCTACAATATATTTCTTGTATTGAAACCTTCAGTGACAGTCTCTTACTTTTGCAGTGTGTTTGCTATTTAAAGAAGGGCTAAGCAACGTTCTGTTTTTTTCTCTCACGAGCTCCCTCTAAAGACCGCTATATTGCATGGTATTGCACTGCATTCTATTGGAGGCGGACCGCTGCTGTTGAACATTGCAAATGCTGTATCTACCGTTGCAGGCCACAGTGGCGCATTCCACACCGTTTGTTCGCCGTGTATTGACTCATGTTAGCATCCTAAATAGTATGAAACAGATTCATTAACTGAAAAATGTTGCTTAGTGGGCCTTTAAAGTCTCCTCTGCAGCGCTGCTTGAATGCTAATCTGCTATTCTGCACGTCGCCTTGGCACAAAAAGTGTCTGTTAAGTGAGAACACAGACAAAAAAGGGGTGGGTTGACTTGTGTCAATCATACCTGTGGCCACTATCCTAAACTCTCTTTGGGAAAAGCACCAGAAGAGCTATAGTTCCGGTTAAAAGACCAAACCTGTTTTCATTCAGTGGGCCAATCCTGTTTGTGTTGTGTATGCTCTCAGCAGATGCTATTTGAACAGGTGATAATAAACACTGATGTTAAGCACTCCACTACCCAGTACTTTCACGTTTCCCTACCCCTTTCTTGAAGAAGCTTCACTGCTGCTCTGTCTGAATGACTGGCAGTCTGTTGACCTGGGTTTATTTTCAAGCTTTATATCTGTGTCAAGTCCAAAACACTTTTGACAAACCAGTCAACTAAATATCCGTCAACTTACTCTGACTATCCTGACTGGCACTTCAGTCTGCGTTGTTAATCAAAGGCCTACTCCATTTTAGCCAACTTGGACCACTGAGAGATGTCTTCCTACTCACTCATGTTGACCCTTCTGTGCGTGTGCGTGCGTGTGTGTGTGTGTATGTGTGTGTGTGTCTCCATTGTTTTCACTCTCCACTTCTCCACTCTAAAGTGAAGACTCTATGCCTCTATAAAACTCCAAGCATTTGTCTACACAGCCTCTAAATGCACAGCGTCTCCCCCTCAGTCTGGCGTGGGGTGTAAGGGACTACTTTTTTGGCTCTGACTGGCGTAGCGTTTTCTTTGCTGGCTTAACAGGCCCCTTCAGCTAAGCTCTCAGCGAGGTTTAGGCCTTCAGTTGTAAATGAGAGTCTCTGGCTTACTAGAGGATAATGGTTAGACTGGCTTATGTGCCTGTGCTGTCATGCCAATCAGTTTGACACACACACACACACACACATACACACACACACACACACACACACACACACACACACACATGCACACACAAACACAAACATACACACACACAAACATAACACAGACAGACAGACACATACAAGCAAACACACAGTTCTCTATCTGTCTCTCTGTCACTCTCACACAAACAAATCACTTGTAATACACACACACACACACACACACAGATGGTCAGATGCGACATACAACCCCTGCCACAAAAACTTGTAGCAAATACTAATAGCTGTGAGCTGTACACTCTCTCTCTCTCTCTCTCTCTCTCTCTCTCTCTCACACACACACACACACACACACAGTGTGGTCCAGTCAGTTGCCACTAGGGGTGGGCAATATAGACGATATATACCGTATGCAATATGAATTTTGCCAATGATATAGATTTTGGGTCATATTGCCATACCGTGATAGGCTCATTGTTTGTTGACCTGTAGCTTCACCTTATTGATAGCACCTTCTCATTCTTACAACGAAACTGTAAGAGCCTATAAATTGAACAGCTACTGCCTGACACAAATGCAGCTTACCAGTTTACTTCTGTGTGAATTTGAGAGCCCAATATAACCTCTGAACGATGACTAAACAACTGTTGTACATATTGACTTTATGCTATGGTAACCATTAAGAAACTGTTATGCTGTAAGTTACATACCAAAGTATACCGTGATATATATCATCTACCGTCTATGGTTCAAAATATATCGCAATATAAATTTTAGACAATATCGCCCACCCCTAGTTGCCACCTTTTTCACCTTGTTGGGGAAGGGCCCCGCCTGTATCCCGCCTCCGAAGTCAGCTAATCTATTTCAAAGGCAGCCAGAAGGTAGGACAAATTCCCCCTCAACGGCCTAGACCGCCAGCTTGATAACACACACACACACACACACACACAGACAGACATAGACATATGATAGAAATATATCTATATAAGCCCAAATAAAGTAGGGTGAACAGGGGATTATAGAAGTAGACACCCAGTGCTCTGGGGAAGAAAGATGGAGATAGAGTGATAGAGTGATAAAGAGGGATGAGGAGGAAAGGGAAATAGAGAAAAGGGGAAGAAAATAAAAAAGAAGTCAAAAGAGAGATGTCGTCTATTTTTTATATACTGTATGACAGATAGTGTGTGTGTGTGTGTGGGTGTGAGAGAGAGAGAGTAACAGAAAGCTTGTCTGTGAAAATGTGAGTGTGTGTGTCTACATGTGTGTGTAGAAGAGAGCAACAGAGATAGAGAGAGAGGTGGAGGGTTTGTGAGTGTGTTTGTGTGTGTGTGTGTGTGTGGATGTGTCTGCGTGTGTATTTAAAGTTTGTGAGCCTAAGTGTTTGTTAGTAGAGAGTTGCAATATAATGTGCCGTTTCTGTTTATTTGATTTTCCATAGAAACAGCAAAGCAAATGAGGACACTTAGTACTTCATATATCATCTCCTAATGGGAACTCGCACACTCATTCCCAAACACACACACTCTCTCTTTCTCTCTCTCTCTCTCTCTCACACACACACACACACACACACACACACACACACACATGCATGCACACTCACTCACTCACCCACACCCACAAAAACACACACACACATACTCAAGGTCTGTAACACAAACACAATCAGTGGCCATTAATTTCAATAACAGCGTGAGCGGGCGGCGGGCGAAAAACAATTTCATCTTTGTGAGATGTGTTTGCTTAATGAGTTGGGCTATGATGAAGCTTGCGACACCGCCCCAGCCCCAGCCCCGGCTCCAGCTCCTGCTCCTGCTCCATCTCTGGCTCTTGCATGTCTTCCTCATGGCCGTGATCACGGCATGTGCTTTCAGCCTCTTCTCCGACCACTCATCCCGTCAGACCCCCCGCTGATCAGTGGCTGATTGCATGTTGCGTTCCCATGTTCAGTGACTAACTAACCATACGCGCACACACATACACTCTCTCACACACACACTAACACTCTGACTACCCCCTGCTGATCAGTGGCTGATGGCATGTTCCATACCCCTGTTCTGTGTTTAACTACCTACACACACACACACACACTAACACTCTGACTACCCCCCGCTGATGAGTGGCTGAAGTGTATTGCGTATTCATGTACTGTGACCCACCATAGATGTCCAACACGTTTAACCTTTTACTTCTCTCCACAAAACCTTTTACTTCTCTCCACAAACACACCATTTAACTGTGTCTCTTATCGCACACACATTGTTACATACACACACACACACACACACACACACACACAGAGAGAGAGAGAGAGAGAGAGAGAGAGAGAAAAATTGGCCTACGGCTAACTTTAGTACAATGCATCAAAAGGTAACATTTTTGTGGTCCCCTAATAAAATAACAAAGTAGGTAACTAAAACACACATACACATACACACACTGTACACATACTTCTGCACCATGTCCTTCAGAGGCAGGTGTTCTTCACCCTCAATCAGTTTTATAGAAGTAACACATTTAGGGAGAATGACATTGATGGTCGTTGGTTGATGTGGACTTAACAGCCTAGAGGAATGGACGTACCTAACAAGAAATGAGATGAACACACTGAAAGAAAGAGAATGAGAGGAAGAAAGACGCAGAGAAAGAAGGATTGGAGACGGGATTTGGATGTATCCCTCGCCTGATTGCACACACAGACACACACTGAATCAGAAAACACGCTCAGCTTCCTTGACCTTAACGTAGCTCCAACTCATTTGGTTGCAAATGGCGTTTCAGGTCCTTGCTTTAATGTCACTAATGACACACACCATTGGCAGCTTTTCAGAGCTAACGGCCATGTTAAACGCCCCCCCCCCCCTTCCCCCCTTTCCTTCTTCCTCCCTCCCTGCAGTCGAGAGCTCCAGCATAACAAAGCTTCCCTGCAGGCTCTACTCACACACGGCACAGGCAAAAGCGGCACTTTGCGCCCCACACTTCGCGCGGCAAGCAGGCTGTCTTGCAGTTGGCACCGCGCTGGCATGCTGTTCACAGCGCTCTTTAAATTGGATGTCTCAATAGTGACAATGAGTCAGGCGGAAGGCAGGGAACACAAAGCGGGTGTTTGTATGCGTGTGTGTGTATGTGTGTGTGTGTGTGTGTTGGGGTAGGAGGGTTTTAGGCTTTAGGCTGCTGTTTGCGGTCTTGACATAAAAAAAAAGAGAAAGAAAAGAAAAAGCGAAAGTGCTGAGCTCTGTCAGTGCACGGCACGAGTGTGGGCAAAAAACACAGTGACGGCAGGATTTATGTCTTTAATTTTATTTTATTATTTCTTTTTTTATTTTGTTAATGGACTACCACATGTCGATCTCAGAATAATGAATGCAAGCCAAGCAACATTCGTTCACTTCAATGTGTCACAGTATAAAATACTGCTACAACCACAATAACAACAAAAATAGATCATTAGTACTATGTGTGTATCTATCATCAGTACTGCATGTGTGTGTGCGTGTGTGTGTGTGTGTGTGTATGTGTGTGTCACAGTAGTGAGTCGAAATGAACAGCCTCTGTTCTGTTCTGCTTTACCAGAAAACAGTCACCCTGGGACACTACTGCTCTCTCTCTCTCTCTCTCTCTCTCTCTCTCTCCCTCTCTCTCTCTCTCTCTGCCTGTCTCTCGCTGGCTTGCTCTGCAAATGTCTGTGAGGCCTTGTCCAATGCACTTGATTCACTGCCATGTACTTTTTTCCTCTTGGCTAACTTGGATTGCTGTTTGTAAAATATTAATTCTGGCTTGTGATGACAATGACAACATACACAGAACCAGACAAACTATGCCAGTTTGAGTGTACAGCAAAAAGCTGTGAACCCCTGTCTCTGCAGAATCGATACAAATCTACCGTTCTGCCCTAACTTCATATCAAATCATAGCATCCAGGAATGTCTCATATGGATCTTTTTCATGACACCCACTCCGAACCCTGATATTTTTTTTTTGTTTATCGGGGGCCGAAAGTGGGCGATAAATTATCTCTTTTAATATAGTTCCTCGTCCGCTAATTTAATTCCGTTGGCACAAAGTGTTCGTACATCGACTCCGTCAGAAATGTGCAACGCTGAGCAGAAAACTACATTGATTAGAACATAAGTCTTAAGCTGGTCTGCCCACATCTCTCTCTCTCTCTGTTTATTTCTCCCTCTCTCTCTCCCTTTTTCTCTCTCTTTGCTAGACAGTGGAGGATGGGAGACGCTGGGGAATTTGGGTGTTTACGGCACATCAGCAATTTAGCTTTTATTACTGTGAAATAAAAGCCTTGAGAGCCACTGGTAGTAGACACGTTGAAAAACAAAACACTGTTCTTGTCCACAATTAAATGACGCACCATCTCGCCTATCACCTCCTCGACCTCCTCCCTCCTCCTCCCTCTCTCCCTCTCTACTTACGTCTCAGCCCACCAGACATGACCAAGTATGACAGAGACAGGCAGGAAGAAGTGAATAAAGTAAGAGAGAGATGGAGAGAGACAGAGAGACAGGCAGAGAGAGAGAGAGAGAGAGAGAGAGAGAGAAATGATAGTTAACACAGTAGGCAACAAGAGAGAGAGAAAAAAAAGGGGAAATGAAAGTAATCAGTCCAGTGAGTTTCAATCAAGCACCATCCTTGTTATCCCAATCAGAAATGAATGTCCTCTCAGTTGGGAGCCGGCTGGGGCCTCACTGAGGGTTTTAGACGTGATGATCAGCACTCAGCACAGAGGACATCCACTGTCTGTCTGTCTGCCTGACTACCTCTGTCTGTCTGTGCCTGTCTGTCTTACTGCGTCTATTCTTTCCTCCCGGCACAGTCAAGATCTCCATGAAGAAAGATGATTGAAAGCTTGCTTCATTACCTTATTTCTCTCTCTTTCTAAAAATCATTACCTTATTACCTTTCTCTATCTCTTCTCTCTCTCTCTCTCTCTCTCTCTCTCTCTCTCTCTCTCTCTCTCTCTCTCTGTCTCTTTCTCTCTCTCTCTCTCTCTCTCTCTCTCTTTCTCTCTCTTTCCCCATTGGTTAGCCTGCTGTATGATTCTCCTTTAGTCTGTGTATGTGCCCTCTGTCTGTCCATCTGTCTGTCTGCTCATCCTGCTGCCCCTGACACCTGCTACCCGCCAAAGACACACTGAATCTGTATCCTGGCACCAACGGGTGTGATTGTGTCTGATTTAACAAAAAACACAATGGCTTTTTTGTTGATTGTCAATTGCTATGTCACTTTCTGTGCCTTTCCAAGGCCTTGTGAAAAACACAGGTGTGACATTTTTTGATGTTTTTTTGTCATTATCTTCCTTTACTTTTTTTATCCATGCTCTGTGATTGTTATATTTTCTTTGAGTTATTTCACCTTTATATGCTGCAATTTGCTTTTAGTTTGTACAGCACATTGAAACTCCTTTGTGTATGAATGGAGGACAACTAAATTTGCTTTGCCTTGCCTTGCCTTTGTTTTGCCTTGGCTTACTGCATGGATCAGTGCCCAATAGATTTATTCAGCTTCTCATGATGGCACAGGCCCTTATTACTGATTAGCTGCATGAACTCTAATGTCAGACATGACAAGAGCATTAGATTACACGCCCAGAGGTTTCATTTTGTAGCTTTCTCTTTCACTAAGGGTTTGCTTTGAACTTTGGTAAACAACTTGGCTCATCATACACACATTCTCAATAAAAAAAACACTGTAAGCTAGTGAAACGGGAAAAAAGTAATTTCCACCTCACTGGCAGATGTCTCACTGTCTGGGAGAAATGCCTCAGCAGTCAATGAGCATTGCGTGCTAACATGTTCACTGGTTTTTATGCCGCATTCTGGGAACAGACAGGGAGCAAAAACACCTAGAGCACCGAAGTGGTGCTGACACTGGGATCTGGGATGCCGCAGAATATGTCTGTCCTACCTCCACCCCTCCAACCCCACCCTCCAGGCTACAGTGCTGCCTACTGCTACTGAAGCTTGAGATGCTACCCCTGCTGGATGGGGAGCTGTGACCTACTGGATTAGTGACAGTAACAAATAATAAAAAACCCTCTAGACTTATAACTACTAGATTTTCAACTGCCATGTGAAATCTGACCCCATGTGTCCACCGAGGGGCTGTTCTGGGAAATTATTTTAAGGTGCCTGCTTGTGTGAGATTACTTGTGATTCTTATCGGTGCCTTATATAACCTCTCCAGACGACGTAGACTTAAATGGAGCAAAGTGATTTCTCTTGGTACAGAATTGGTATGTACTGCACATATTTTGTTGTTAGCCACTCAGGTCACAGGTTCTACTTGTTTAAAGGCTATTTTTGCCCCAGTCCAGTCCTGCTGTAAACAGTGTTTCTACTTCATAATGATACAGATCTAAAGAGAGGTTGACCCCTGGAATGATCACTAAAGATAACTGAATCTAAAATGATATTTCCACCCACACTGACCAATGACTCCTCGTGTTAATGCAAATCCATGATTTTTTATTGGCTGTAAGCCGCCAAGAGATTCTTCGGAAAGTGATCCCAAAGACATGACTGTGTTGCACATTGTCATAGTCCTAATAGTTACCATTTATTAAAATAGAGTGGAAATTATTTGTTATAGCTATAGTTATCATTGTTGGTGTGAAGACTAGGTGCAGCTGAGTCCTCAGGATAAGGACTAAGGTGCAGTCTATTGAAGACAAAACTAAAACCTTTAGAAGACTAAACACGCAGCCTATTGAGGACAGAACTAATACCTTCAGAAATACTGAAATGTAGCCTTTTGAGGACAGAACTAATACCTTCAGAAATACTGAGATGTAGCCTATTGAGGACAGAACTAATACCTTTAGAAATACTGAGATGTAGCCTATTGAGGACAGAACTAATACCTTTAGAA
>JAGFZM010000512.1:136434-146729 GCA_017657215.1 Limnothrissa miodon | reverse complement strand
ACACACACACACACACACACACACACACACACACACACACACACACATACAACTATTACAGCTATCATTCATGGGGCAATCAGCATAGGACTAGGAGTTATTGCAGCATCTCTCAGTGGTCTATGTGTGATTTTGTCTTACACACACATGCACATACACACACACAAACACCACACACACACACACACACACACACACACACACACACACAGCATGTCTCTGCAGTCTGTCTTCTGTATGCGCTTTTTGGTCTGATTTCCGGGCTCAATATTGCCTAGTCTGCCTTATTTCACACATGCTTGTTTCCCCCAGCCAGGTATGATCAAAGGGGAGGCAGGGATGGCATCAAGTAGAAGCAGAAGCACTTGGGCTAAGTGTGTGTGTCTGTGTGTGTGTGTGTGTGTGTGTGTGTGTGTGTGTGTGTGTGTGTGTGTGTGTGTGTGTGTTTGTGTGTGTGTGTGTGTGTGTGTTCGTGTGTGTATGTGGATAATAGCAATGGAAACAGACAGAAGAAGGGATGTAGAGAGAGAGAGAGAGAGAGAGAGAGAGAGAGAGAGAGAGAGAGAGACAGAGAATGTAAGAAACATTTATTCTAGCTTTCAGTTCATGCAGTTCATCAGGCACTTCTATCCAGAGTCGCCCCCTTCAGCAGACATCAAAAGCGTATTGCTCCTGGCTGCTGACATACACCCATTAAGGACCTTCAGAGCTATTGCCTACAGTAGAGCCGGGGCCAGACAGAGGCCTGTCTGTGTGAAATTGCCTAAAATAACGGGCATCATCACGCTCACAGGAGACCCAGGGCAGCTGTGGTTACAGACACCCAAACCCTTTGCGTGCCCTTGTGTCATTTATTTTATTAGTGTCTATATAGTTAGAGGCGCTCTATAAATGATATATATGACTCACTGGAGTGTCTGTGATAAATGTGTCTGCTTCTGCTGCGGATAGTTTCAGACATTCAAACAGGTGAAATCGGATGCAAATAGGCAGACATGACTTTAGTTGTGTGTTCTACAATGACAAATAATCAAATCTAATTTGAATTTATCTAATCTAATACTTGGGGATCAAACTAGTCTGGCAAAGCTAAGGCTGAACAAACCAACGGTTTGGGTGAGGCATACACAGATGTGTCCATAACATTGCTTACCCTATGATCTTTCTTTAACCAAACATCATTAACAAGCAATGTGTTTATGTGAACTTTAAATGTAAGCTAATATTAGTTCGCAAGCCAACATTTGCAGCAAATATTTATTACAGAATATGTATTGTGCTGTAAGGCTAAATAAAAGCATAATCAGTTTTCCAACCCCCAAGGCATCACGTTATCATCTTAGCTGTTCCTAACGTAAGAAAGTTTGAGTATAATATCATTAACAATATTATTGTAATAATCGCTCTTTCCAACTTCCAACATGAGATGCGAACATCAACAGTAACTAATTGAATGGTTTCTGGGTTTATTTAGATAAGTACTAAAACATACTGTTATTAATAACACATATTTCCTAACTGAACTTGAGAAGGGACTAGAAGTATATTCTAACATATTTAAAATTGTGATGCATTTCTTCGTGCCAGAGAAGTCCACTTTTAGTTTCTTGCAAAAAAGAGCTTACAGTATTGAGCTACTGTTTTTTTTCAGTTGTTAATGTAAGCATTGTAGAAATGTGTTGCCTATTGTGTGAAAAATGAATTTAACATCATGAATATTAATGGCCCCAACAGACTGATATTGTGGTAATTGTGTAAAAAAATGCAAGGTCATAGTGTTAGGTGCCTTGCTCAAGTGTACATTGGTGGCAGCTGAGAACTTGCATAGAGAACACTCAATTGTATTCTAACCAGATTGTTTGCTAGCTTTATTATGAACAATAGCAAAAGAAACACTTTAAGAGACCTCCAAAGGACTGGGCGCTTTTTTCAGTTCCACATGCTCTCCTTGAAATCACCAAAATTTTCCCATGTTAAAATCCACTCTTAAATCCACTCCCAATCCTCAAGCTCTCCTGTATGTGTATGTTTCTTTGTGTGCGTATGTGGGAGTGAATTACTTTTGTGCATGTACAGTGTGTGAGAGACTGTGTTGTGTGTGTACAGTACAGTATGTGTGTGTATTTATTGTGTGTGTGTGTGTGTGTGTGTGTGTGTGTGTGTGTGTGTGTGTGTGGGGGTGGGGGGGGGGGCAGCTTCCTTCTCCTGTGTCCCAAAGCAGCTTCAGCCTTAGAGAAAGCAGCTGTGAAAAAAAGAGAGATAGAGAGAGGGAGAAAGAGAGGGAGAGAAAGAGGGAGAGAAAGAAGGGGAGAGAGAGAGAGATAGAGAGAGAAGCAGAGGTTGTACTTGAACCCTGCAGGGCTGCAGCCGTTCACTGGACCAGATGCTGTTTGTCTTCCAGCTCCTCTCATTTGGAGACATTCAGGAATGTTAAAGGATGCAGAAAATCATTTTCTCTGCGGCGTTCACTCGAAGGTTTTGCCTCCTTCACAAACCAGTGGGGCTAGAGTGCAGTAGCCACACATTTGTGCTGGCACACAAATAAATACACTCACAAACACACACACACACTCACACACATAACTTTCACACACATACACAAAAGTAAACTGTCTTAGTCTCTCTCACTCACACAGACACATACACACACACACACACACACACACACACACATTGCAAAGTGTGGTCATCTCTCTGTGCCTCTCTGTTTCTCTGTGTACCTTTCTCAAATACACACACAAAGACATGGACAAAGAAAACAACACAAATCAAAACATGCAAACAAGCTTTCAAACTTACATTTCACTCTCACACACACAAACACACACACACACTCCATATCATTAGACAACTGTTGTGATCCGGCGCCTTTCCCAAGAAGAGAAAGGGATGCTCTCGGTATGTGATGCTGCGTTGCTACGGCACCCACGTTGGGAACGGGGAGACGGTGCAGAGTGGGAGCACATTTGCACATCAAAGGGCCGGCGGCGCCGTGGCAACGCATCTAAAGTGCATCGTCGCCGTGACGTTGGTCAGAGAGCAGGCGCAGCTGGGCGCCACAAGAGGGGGTTTCTTCGGCCCAGTGCAGAAGCATTATCAAAATAGGCATAGCACACGGAAATTACCCACTCCCCAGGATACACTGATGTTGATATACTTGCATGATCAAGGCAGGAGGGGGGCGGGGGGGGGGGGGGGGGGGGGCAGGTGGGGTCATTTAAGCATTGGGCTTGTATGATTATCAACCTGAACTTTTCACACACACACAATCACACACACACTCACACAAACACACACACACAGAATGCACTGCCTCTGTTTACATTGTTATACAAATAACATCTGCTAGAGATTATTTATGGGACTTGGATGCACCAAACCAATGAACACTATTTGGACAAACCCCCCTGAAGCACAAGAGGAAAATGTACATCAATTACAGTACAACGTGTGTGTGTTTCCAGGGGTGGCTATACAGTAGGAGGTGCTCTGAGCCCCCTACAGTGTGATTTTGTTATATAAATACTGAGCAGTGTCTGGTGTTGCAGAAGCTGGTGTTCCTCTGCCCTTCTTTTTTCTGTTGATCTTCAGTGTATTTGTTTGTCTCTTGCTAGAATGTTACAGGCTGCAGAGCACAGAGTCTTTCCTGTTGACCTCAGCAGGGGGCACTCAACTCACAGGCCCACTAGCTCAATCATTTTAGTTCATTAGTCCACAGTCATTTTTTAATAAGCAAAATACACACATTGATTCTCACCACTGGAAAGGTTTTGAAGCCTGATGATTGCTTCACTTTATTTAACAACTGGCCCATCAGCTTCTTGCACAGTAACAAAATGTGTGTGTGTGTGTGTCTGTTCAATTTAGGTTTATTATAAAGTCCTTAAAAATCAACAAAAGCTGACCAAAGTGCTGTAGAAGTCACACATAAATCCTACAGTAAAAGCAAATCAAGTAAATATATACATCTATTGGCACAAATCTGATTGTGTGTGTGTGTGTTTGTGTGAAATATTCTGACAGGTATAACTGGGGTGTCTGGTTGATTGTGCTTATGGCAACATAGGTACCGCATATGTACATAATTGCTTTGAGTGCCTTTTAAGACCCCGTTTACACATATATACGTTTTCTCTTAAAAACGCACACTTTTCCCTTCGTTTGCGCCTTTCATTTACACACAAATGGAGATGTCGCCTCAGAAAACGATTCTTTCTAAAAACTCAGGCAAAAGTGGAGATTTTGAACAAATCCATATTCACGTTTGCGTGTAAACTGCGAAAAACAGATAAAACGGAGTTTTAGGCAGTCTACACGCGGACTGCTGTCTGGTGGGAGAGCTTTGAAAATGAGGTGGTTGTCCCGGAGGAATGGCGTGAGGCTTCTGATTGGCTTGTATGGCTTTCTCCTTCTTCCTACACTGCGGCCCATAGGCTTAGCGTAGGTATGACGGCTCTCGACAGCATATTTATGCAGCTTAATGTAAACGGAAACTTTTTAGAAAACGATGGTGTACGGAATTATTTTGGAAATGGAGGGAAGAAAATATTCGCTTATCAAAATACCCAGGTATGTGTAAACGTGGCCTTAGTCTCTAGATAAAGGTTTCAAGGATGTGTGTGTGTGTGTGTATGTGTGTGTGTGTGTGTGTGTGTGCCACATAATGGACCAAAGCTTGTGGATAACTACCAGGGCTGTTTTCTTGAACATGTTCTTTGAATTTGTGTGTGTGCGTGTGCGAGAGAGAGTGAGAGAGAGCGAGAGAGAGAAAGAGAGAGAGAGAGAGAAATAGTTAGAAATGAGAGAAAAGAAAGGGAGAGAGGGAGCTCTTCCTTGTGTTAAGAATAGACACTGACAGGTAGAGAGGCCCCTGGTGATCTCTGTCTTTCTCTCTCTCTCTCTCTCTCTCTCTCTCTCTCTCACACACACACACACACACAAACACACACTCTCTCTCTCTCTCCGGGTTCAGACAGTGATGATGGGAACTTGTGAGGCGCCACATGAGTCATTAGGCCTGAAGATCCATCACCCCCCCCCATCACCCTTTACCTCTCCCTCCGCCTGTCCTCTCCTCCCTCATTTCCCGCTCCTCTCTCCTCCCCTGCCCCGTCCTCACTCCCCTTCTCTCCTTTACCTCTTCTTTCTATTCTTTCCCTGTCTGTTCTTGTTCCCACCATATCTCCTTTTCTTTCACCTCCCGTCTCTTCTCTTCTCTCTCGCTTCTGTCAGCTCCTTTTTCTCTCCTTTTTTTTCTCCCCTTGTTTCTTTCCTCCTGTCATCCCATGCCTCTCTGCCGCCCCCTATTTTTCTCTCCTTCCCAATTCTCCTCTCCCTTTTGACCCCCTCTTTTCTTCCCCCCTGTTTCTTTCCTTCCCTCTACTGTTCTCCATTGTTTCTTTTGTCACATCCTCTCCTCCTTCCCTCTCCTCATCTCTCATCTGTTCTCTCCTCTCCTCTCCTCTCCCCCCATTCCGACGGGTAATTAAAGTGGCTGAGGCTGTACTATGCTTAGGAGTGTGTGGAGGCCAGGGCCGTGGGCACGCTTGACATTTTCCCCCTGAGGGCTCGTCCAGGCAACACCAGTTCAGTTCCACACTTGCCTAAACACACACACACACACACACGCACAGACACACACACACACACACACACTTTTGTGTGCCTTCTTCTGCTGCCTGACATTTAATCATGTGCTGGGTGTCGATGCAGCACAGGGGCCGAGTGAAGACGGACATCGCTTCACATGCCTTAATACACACACATACACACACACACACACACATATGCACACACACACACACACACACATACAGACATATACTGTATATATACACACACACACACACTCAAACACATATCTGCATACATGTACATAAAAAACACATACACTTACAGTACAAGCTGTCATTACACATGTTCACACATTGTAAGACAAACATGGATTACACCATAAAACTCTACATGGATATCACCTATTGCATTAATGAAATACCTGTAATACGTCAATACCTCTTCAGAATACAGCATGCAGTTCCAATCAATTTGATTTCCAAACGTCTGCGTTCAATGTGTATATATTTGAAGATTTTTGTCTTGAAATGCGTTAAAATAACATTTATTGCGGTTTGAAAAAAGGCAGCGAGTTCGTTGTTATTTCTGCGTTATGTCACAAAAGGAACTCATAAGAATCGGCACAACCTAAAATGCTTAACGTGTAAACGCAAAACGTAGCTTAATGTACCAAAACAGCGATCAATCATCACCAAATTTCTCATGGACGTCTCTTATTAGGCCTACTTTCAGCTCTCTAAATATCAAAACCGAATTCCCAAAACTATGGATGATACCTAGCCTACGCTTTTTCCTCTGCATAGGCACCCATTGTAGCCTACAGACAAAGCTTAACGTAGCTTAATGTACAAAAACAGTGATCAATCAAAACTAAATTTCTCATGAACATTTATAGACATGCTTACTTTCACCTCTCCTAATATCAAAACCGAAATCCTAATATTATAGATTTGTGGGTTAAGCAATACTCCTCCATAGGCGCCCATAAAGAAGTAAGGCTACTCTTGCGCTAATGCAATGCAATGGAGAACGAGAATGACTGGGAGACAGCGGTGGATACCCAACGAATCCTTTACTGACCGTAGCCCTACAGTGTTGAGCCTGTCAAGCGAGAGAGAGGAAATTGTCAGGAATCATGGCCCTGAAAGAGTTATTGAAGCTTGGTGTGAGGAGAATGAATGGCGTGTTGGTCAGCTGTCCCTGTGAGTAGCTAGCTGGAGTGCTAATATAAGAGAGCCTAAATACTCTCAAAATCTGGCCATAACGTAGAATAGCAATGAGAGTCAATGACTGAATTCATTACTTGGTGTCGGTAGTCTTATTCAGAGCCGTAGTGATGCACATTGTAACGTTACAGGTAAGCCATCATGTCAAGATGCATCAAATGTCAAGTAGGCTAACTGTTTCCTTATGTGGTAGCCTATATTCCTTGTGATTTAATTAGCAATGCCCATCATCAGAAAGAAAACAAATGTACTGATATTGCCCAGTTATTTGTGTGGGCTGTGCCGTGAGATAAACGTATTTTGGAGCTAAAACTAAGTAGCCTACAGTACCTCTCAAAACGAATAAACACTAACGCAGTTCTTGCGGTGAGTTCCTCTTGTGACGTAACGCTCCACCTTGTGGAAGTGAGAGGTAGTGGTTAAAAGTACAGTTTTTTTCTTGTTATATTCAAAAATGACCATACACAACTAGGTTTGGTAGTTCAAATATTTATGTTTAATAACCATATAGCATTAACTCTGTAACTTTTCAACCTGCAATTTACACTTTAAAGGATATCAGCTGCATCCTAGAATGTTCAAGGGAAAGCAGCGAGAAGCAGAGGGCAGAAACTGTGACAATTTCAATTTAAAAGACGTTTCATCATTGCTTTGGCAGGTAGCCTTATAACGAGCTGGATAATGTATTGTAGGGAAATATTTTCTGCTAATGGCTGACTTAAGAATTTGGTCACTATTATATACAAAAAAGAATCTCTTGCAATATGTTATGCACTATGGGACACACATATACTATTATATATCCATACTAAAATATGCACACTCCCACACATCAGTGGGCCAATTCTTTTACATATTTTGCATTATTGTAGACATGCACTGACAAGTACTCTCTCTCTCTCTCTCTCTCTCTCTCTCTCTCTCTCTCTCTCTGTCTGTCTGTTTCACACACAGACACACACATGCACACAAAGTAAAGAAGTAGGTTCTCTTTCTCTCTGTCTGTCTGTCTCATACACACACATACTGTACAGTACACACACACACACACACACACACACACACAAAGAGTAGAGGAGCAGACACATGTTAGCAAAACACACTGCAGCAGAGGTTTGAGAGCAGGGTGTGTGTGCGGTCGTATATTGTTTTGTGGCTGAGGCGATGTCTTAACTAACTGAGCTATACTGTCATTGCCATTCATAAAACTGACTTTGTGACCTTGAGAAATGACAGAGGATTCCTCATAAAAAAACACTCAGACCCAACTAGGAATCAATCATAGTGGTAGGGTGAGTCGGTTTTATGTGCCCGGATGTGTGTGTGCCTGTGTGTACCTGTGTGTGCGCGTGTGTGTATGTGTGTGTATGTGTGAGTGTGTTTGTGTGTTTGTGTGTGTGTGAGTGTGTGTGTGTGTGCCCGTAACTGTGTGCACACATGTTTATGTGTGTGTACATGTTCCAATATGTGTGTGTGTGTGTGTGTGTGTGTGTGTGTGTTCAATCGTGGGCATTCGTGTGTGTGTGTGTGTGTGTGTGTGTTCAAGCGTGTGCATTCATGTTTCATGTGTGTGTGTGCATGTGTGTGGGAGCCCCAGTGTGTGTGTGTGTGTGTGTGTGTGTGTGTGTGGCACCCCCAGTATTTTAGCCTCCCACTGACAGCTGATAATACCGCAGTGCCACAGATTAATGTAGAAATGTTCCTCCCCTAAAGTTGATTTAATGTTTGCACCTGGAGGGTGGGGGATATATCCCACAGCACACCTATCATTTCTGAAGATAGACTTTTTCCACACTCCACTGTCCCTCATAGAAAAGTACAAGAAAATATAGCCTCGGTTAAACCATAGCAAAACTTCAGTCAGATGGTTATTGACTTTTCTCTGCACTGCCTTAAAAGTCACACCTTAATATAAACCTAGTATAGTAAAATAATTGTTATTTTACATTTTATAAATTATATTGTTTTTTTTTTAATTATATCATTTTTAATATGCTAGGACCGGTCTAAAAGTAAAAGTATACAAGATTCTTGTATATTGGATGAGGAATAGGATCTGGAATTTGATTTTGGATTTGAATCAAATGAATTATTTTTCATTTTCATTTTGACTAGTTATTATGCAAGGCTTGAAAAGCTTGTCTCATACCAATTAAGATCCATACACATACCCATGCACTTTTCCAAGGGTATACCCAAATGGGTACAAATATTTTGTACATTGGAACTTAATGTGTGTGTGTGTGTGTGTGTGTGTGTCCATGGATCTGTCCTTGGATAATTCCTCTGGCAGACTCGCTTGCCTGGATTTCCATTTAAAATATGTGTAAATTACTGAAAAGTGATTGCATGTGCAAATTTCGAAAGGTGTGCGTAGCTTGGCTAAGCATGCTATGAGATAAATGCCTTGTCTAGATTCTCCACTCAGGACATGTGTGTATGCTTACACCTTTGGTGTGTGTATGTGTGTGTGTTTGTCTGTTTAATGAGGCCTACAGAACAGTTTGCCACAGGCCCTCATTGCTGAATCTTTCTCTGGCCAATCATGTGCCAACAGTGTGTGTGTGTGTGTGTGTGTGTGTGTGTGTGTGTGTGTGTGTGTTTGTTTGAGTGCATAGAGAGAGTATAGGAGATGGAAAAGAAAGGTTTTCCATGAGAAAATCAAAGCTGGCAACACAAAAGCAGAGACAAGGAACGAGAGAGAGAGAGAAGAGCAAAAGAAAGAAAAAAAAAACAACACAGGGAGGCACAGAAAACCAAAGAGGAGGCGAGCAGAAGGAAGAAGAAGAGGAAGAAGTGTCGGGGGAAAGAACTCAGGGGGGCCTAACACACATTCCACAAAGCCTCCCAGCTCTCTGCGGCTCTGAAGCAAGGCAGACAATCCCTGGACTGGATGGCAGCGTAATCCATATGGGTAGGGGTGACCTTAAACATCACAGGACGCCTCCTGCCTCCCGTCTCACGGCCAGGCCTGCCAGGGAACGTGCAGGGCCTACAGCCAATCAGAGCACAGCTGTTGGTCGTTATAGGACGCCACACACCAGAGAGTTCACATAGAAGATTGTGGCAGACCTGATGAGAAAGGACAAAGAGTTACATACACACACACACACACACACATTCTCTGTGTGTGTTATGTAGGTGACACACATATTACATCTCTTTCATTGCATCTACACACAAACATATGACTGTAGAGACTGCATGTTACTGTAAACACGCAAATTCACCTGTCTCTCTCTCTCTCTTTCTTAACCGCTCTAGCAACCAAACACAATAACTTCAAAACCGCTGTACATACTATATCTTTTTTCCTTTGGTGGTTTGTTTGTTTTCCCTGAATTGCTTTCACTCGCTGATATATGTGCTTATTGTGGAAAGCATTCCTTTGCCATAAAGAATGTGAGGTGCAGGGAGAGGTGTATCTGATTGACTTCCCTCTAAAGGAAACTCACTAAAAGACAAACTTTATTTACATTAACACACACACACACA
>JAGFZM010000512.1:40492-56646 GCA_017657215.1 Limnothrissa miodon | reverse complement strand
TGTGTGTGTGTGTGTGTGTGTGTGTGTGTGTGTGTGTGTGTGTGTGTCTGTGTGTTTATTTATTTTGTTATTTTTAGCTTTTGTCATATGTCAACATTGTTGCTTGGGAAGCACAATTTACATCATTTGAATGTGCTAGAGATAGCACTTAATTTAAAAGGGGTAGGGAGCTTGAAAAAAAAAACATTCAAGCACAAAACGTCATATCACATTGTTTTTACTTGGTAATAACGTCTAGATGCCATTGCAATATTTGATTCCACATCTCTCTCTATCTCTTCCAGTCTTTTTCTATCATATCTACTCTCCACCCTACTCTTTTCTTGTTATACATCTACTCAACTGTCATTAAAGCTGTAAAAGCCCAGAAAATATGCTGCAAAATAAAAAAGAAATAGGGTGTGGTATCACAATTAGATCTGTGTTATTAGAAAAAAAAACGTATTAGGTCTGATGTAGCTAATCATTATACGATGTGTTGCAGGTACTCTATCGACTGGAAAAGTGACCTGGACAGTTTCTTTGACATTGACCCCGTGGAAGGCACCATCTCCACCAACGAATTCTTGGACCGAGAATCCATCGCCCAGCACAACATCTCCATAGTGGCCACGAAAGTTAGTAAGTATGACAGCAAGTCACTCTCAGTTCATCCCAAAACTTTGCACGAGTGTCAACCCATCAGCACGGATTTATCTCTGTACCACTTTTTAAAATTATTAGTCATTTTTGGGTGCCATGGCAACGCCAATGACGGAGCACGTTAACGACCTGGCCTGGTGACGACGGTCAGCAAATGACTTTGACTTTCTGCCAAAGCCCTTTAATTGGCTCCAATAAAACACATTCAATCTCATGCCACATCCATCATTAGGGTTCCGCCTCTCCCCTAGTTTTGACCTCTTAAATTTCAAAGTGTCCTTTTCTCCCTTTCTCTCTCTCTCTCTGCTGTCCTCCATTAAAGGTTTCTCATCTCAAATTTCATTAGCTGTACAAGAAGCCTCCCTTCATTTCTCAAAACCCTCAGCGCATTTAAAGGCCACCAGAATCACATCTCAATCTCAGCCTTCACTCCTTATTATCCCCACCATGACTGATCTCTTCCAACAGATCATCAGAGAGAGAGAGAGAAACACACACACACACACATGCTTTGCTTGTATGACACCCCCCATGTTCATTTTCGACGTGTTATGGTGCTAATTGTGTGCATGTAAGAGAAGAGAGAGGCAACGCCCGAGATAAATAAGCAAAGCTGCCTCCATCGAGACGTCAAAAAAGCTTCTGAGCCATCAAAGTCATTATCTGCCCAGGAACTCAACAGCGCTCAATCAACATGATGTGTGGCTAGCAGCATGTTCATTAGACAGGGCCCGGTAATAGGGGTCGTTAAAAGTTGAGTTTTATTGTCAGAGGGAGGAGAGTTGAGGGAGAGAGGGGGTGTGATTCACTTTCTTTCCAAGGTTCCAGTGCCCATACTAATGGTTTATGTCTGATAGCGCCAATTTAGGCTTCTAAAGACAAAAGCAAGGGCTAGAAACTGTGAGCAACTCAAGCAAGTTAATACTATTTATGAATGCGTCGCCTTCCTGATCTTCCTGTTCTGGGACCCATCATGAATAGGAAAAGCAATTTAACAACTTTCATTCATTTTGTCTTAATTTCCACCTTTTACACCACACACACACACACACTCACACACCCGCAGACACACACACACACACGTCATGCTTACTTATTTACGTAGGCTTAAACAGTTCATTATCAGCTGCAATTGGTATTAATGCGTATTATAAGTATTCATGGCTCGAAGGACATTTTGAGGAATCTCCCCTAAAATCATGGCTAATCATTCCCTATCTGACCCTTAAAACTCATTTCGAGAGATCTTTCACAGAACCTCAGTATCAGCAGGCATTACATACCCCAAGTGGGCTATAGGCCCTCTTGCAGTTTTAATCTGTCCACTTCATGGATGACTGGATGATTGGATTAAAAAAAATGACAATATGACTTAAATTGTTTACACAATTATTCAAACATTTACATTCAACATTCAAATCACATTGTTCGCAAATTAAGACACTTTGGACATAACTCGATGCAGTTTTATTAACGCATCCATTTGCAATAGCGTACTGTAGTCTCATGGTGCTTGGCAGACATTAGCGAGGAGCGCCCAATAGCAACAGGGGCAATGAAAAACTCCCTTGTCGTAGTTATACAAGGAAACCTTCAGCAGATTCACAACTCAAGGGACCAAGTGAAGTCAGTAGTTACCATGACTACATATTCTGTTAATTCAATGAATTATTCTATTACTGTTGTTCCACAACATTGTAGTACAATGAATTTATATATTATGAAAATAAAAATGCTATTTGGTTGTCATTCCACTAAGTTGGTCTTTTAATGATCTGACAAGATTAGCATCAGTTTCACTCTATTGTGAGCAATATAAAACAGATTTGTATAACCCCTGTTTAAATACTGTAAATACATCAAACAAAACCAAGTCATAACACTTAGTATTATTATTTTACTTCAACCACTCGACTTATCTGCCCTCAATTGATGCAGTGAAATTCCTCAGTAATAATTGGAAGAGAGAGAGAAACAAAGAAAGAAAGAAACAGACTAACCAACAATGCAGTCCTTTATTTGTTCTTAATATCTGAATTGATCATAGATCATAGATCTTTTCAGACTATTGTGTTCAGACCCAATGACTGTGTTCTATATATATTTACAAGGGCCATGTCTTTCAATTGCAAATATGAGACTTTATGAGTGAATTCTGTGTCTAAAGTGTGAGAATGTATGTAGTCATTTGTAAATCAGTGTGTATACATGTAGAGTTTTGCAAAAAAGCGTGAAGCACACATCTTGTCTAATATTGTGTAAATTTGCACAGGTGTCCTGTTCCTTAGGTTTGCAGTTTAGTGTGCTAATTGTGTGAGACTGCATATGGTTATATCTCTTTTTATATCTCGATAGCTATATTTCTATTTATGTCTAGAGTAATTGTTGATCTTAGTAAGGAAATTTGCCACTTCTGGGGTTCTGATGGACAAATGTCCAGCTCTGTTCTAGTGTAGTTTGATTTGTTTTGATTGTATAATTTGTGAATGACAGACAACAGATATGAAAATTTGGAGAGTTTATGCAAGGTCAATGTTTTATATTGACGATGCACTGCCAACGCTTGTGGATCTTACATTTTAAACTAAAATCTAGAGTCTGCTAGTGTGTCTGGCAGGCAGACTTATTTCTTTAGCCAACAGCACCCCCTAGTGGAGAATGTCATACCATTGCTGGCTTTTAACCAGGGCACATGCCTCTATTCATTACCTTGACCATGGGGGGCAACACCATGAAATCAGTAACTTTCAGTGACAACAGCAATTTTAAAATAATTCAAATTAGGGTACATTTATATGGAGGACAGTGATATCAATCTGTGCCAAACTGATAGGTTGTTCTTTTCACAGTGCAAATAATTGTGGGAACCACCATTGCATTTCATAGGAAGCCTGAATGTGCACTTCCACACTACACTACTCTAGAGAACTAAACTACACCAGTTAGCAGTACACTAATGGAGGTTTAAAGAAAGCACAGAAGGTCCTTTCCTTACAGTAGGTAATATGTAAAAAAATGTACCCCCAAAGAAATAAATAATAAATAAACTGCATGGCCCCAAAATCATTATTTCTTTCTTGCCCCACCAACAGTGGACACAAACAAACAAAAACTAAGTGTTTAGAATAATAATATGTTCTGTAAATCTAATTTTGATGATTATATTGTTGGATGCTTTTGAGCACAATCTGTAACTGTGCTGCTATCTACATATCAGTGCTGTTCACAGAATTCAGAACTTAGGTAATACAATGCACTTAGCTGTGTGATTGATGTGCTATGGCTTCAGTATTTCATGAAATTAGTGTGCTTATAAATTAATAAATAAAAAAAATATTTTAAAATTAGAGTGCTCAATGGGGTTGTGTGTGCTATGGCCGTGGTTCGGCCTTGGTGGACAGAGGCCACTTGGATGGATGGTCCCTGTGGGGTTATTCTGGGAAATTTTGGGGAAAAAATATCGATAGAGTTAAAGTATTTATGGGTTAAAAACAGTATTACATCTAACCTTATTTGGCAATGATAGTTTTGATTGCTGTAAAGGTTTCCTAAAATAATATGAATCAGATTAAATATCTTGAATTTCCCCTTGGGGATCAATAAAGTATCTATCTATCTATCTATCTATCAATCTATCTATCTAAATATTGGATTAAAAAAAAATAAATATACAGATTTCTACTGTTACTGTTTTACCACTAGAGGTCAGCATTTGATTAACTATTTAATAGTAAGGTCTGTTTAGAAAGGTATTTCAATACTTGCTGTCAAACCTCTTTTTGCATAAAGTAGTGCACACTGGTGGTCCTAATGAAGCAAAAAGAGCATATAAATGCACATTACCATTTACCTGACTGAATTTATATTTATGGCTGTCCTTCATCCAGTGCTGTTCTTCAGCAAGGTCAAGGTGATGTGGATAGTGAAACGGTGCATAGCATTTCATACACGAGACACTGCATAAGCAGCAGTAACATTGTAAATGTGGTGTGTGTGTGTGTGTGCTTTCTGTCGTCCCACAGACAACCCCGTTCTCACCAGCAGAGTGGCTGTGACAGTTCACGTCAATGATGTCAACGAGTTTCCTCCGGAGTTCGCAATGCCCTACGAGACGTTTGTCTGTGAAAATTCCAAAGTTGGACAGGTACAGTAAGTCTCCTTTAAGTAGATGCATGGTGAAAATCCCTTTGGTAATAGTACGTGAGTTGACACTGAGCGTTTGCTCGCTACACTGAAAGAGAGGGAGGGAAGAGAGGAAGAGAAAGAGAGAGGGAAGAGGGAGGAGTAAACAGGCATCCATAAAGATTAGAGCTGATGATTGCAAGGGGAATGCTCACACTGGAAGTCAAACACAGTCTCCCTCAGAAACCTGTGAGGGTAATGAAGAAACAGACAAGAGAGAATGTGCATATGTGTGTGTGTGTGAGTGTGTGTGTGTGTGTATGTATGTGTGTGTGAGTGTGTATGTGTGTGTGTGTGAGTGTATGTATGTATGTGTGTGTGAGTGTGTATGTATGTGTGTGTGTGTGAGTGTGTGTGTATGTGTGTGTGTGTGTGTGTGTATGTGTGTGCTAATGCTATTGGCTACAGAAACTGCTATCATGTGATGACTGATGTCTCCTGCTGCTAAGCAGTAGCTACATATTTGCTGTTTTAGATTGAGCCTCACAGTGCGTGAAAGAGAGAGAGAGAGAAAACACGTGTGAGCCCACCTATGTGTGTGTGTATGTGTGTGTGTCTTTGTGAGAGAGAGAAAGAGCATGTTTGCATGAACCCACCTACAGTATATGTGTCTGTGTGTGTGTGCTTGGCATCTTTGCATAACACAAGGAGTAGGTGGAACACAGAGTGTACTTTTAGTTATTAGGTGTCAGCACAGCATCATAGAAAAGTACCCGGATGAGCGCCATCTTGAGGGTAGAGGCTAGCTCACGCAACATTAGGCTAGATAGCCAGAGGATAAGACACAGTACAAAAATTGCAAAAATTGGGGGAAATTATCCATACAGAATAACTGACCTCTCAGATGACTGGAATTATTTACCTTCAATATCATACCCAGATATTGTCAACTATCTCGTACTAAGTAGCGCATATACAACTGATGAAGTAAAATGCTACAAAGGTTTGGAGGCTTATAACCAAATGGTTTGTGAATGGGTACGAGATATGGTGTCAAAAGAGTTTGATGCGAAGAGCCTGGTGAAGGCAAAGGTAAGTGATAGTATAAAAGGAAAGTAATTTTCATAGGGCACCCAAAGGCTAATATTCTCTCACTGCTGGTCATTCATTTACCTAACTGGGCTAGTCTGCTAGCAGGAAGTGCTGTAAAGGAAAATTGTTACACATTTCTTATATCGGTGTAACATTTAGAATACCAATCTTATATCTGACTTCTTCGCTGTATCCATGGTCAATTTGCTGTGGGCAAGTTTGTTTACATTGTGTAGCACTAGCCAATAACCTTAGTTAGCCTTCCTTCGATCACTTCAGTTCGCTTCAGATTGACATACACCAGCTCTCACATAGGCGTAAAATCACCTACACAGATAAGTTAAGCTGTATGGACTAACAGTAGGAGTAATCCTTTGGGCAATCAACATAACTACACCGTTTACATTTGGCATTCATTAGCTCCCCTCCTACTTCGATTGCCTGCTAACCTTCATTTAATCCATTGCTCTAAGTCGTCACTCTCTCTGTACTTTTTCGTGGAATTGTCTGGTATTACATTTTCACTGGGTGATCTTTGACTGCCTAATGTCATTAGTACACGCATCTAATATCGGCAGTATTCACGTAATGATTCACCTTGCTCGCACACATCAAAGTTTTCTCCCCACTGACACAGCCATGCATCTAGGGATGTTCTGTCCAGTCCACCCTGCCTGACATAATAAGGCACCTTTCACAACACAGTATTGTACCATTTAAGACCGACACAAACACACACACACACACAAAAAATGAAAACAAAGAGAAATCGTGGTATAAGGGCTACAATTCTGTTCTTCTTAATTCGCCTCTGCTCTCAGACCCTCAGACTTCGAGAGGCTCTACTCTGAACATGGCTCCCGCCGATTTATGACGTTGTGTGGGAACACCTAATAGGGAGCCAAAGTTACGCCCATCTACTTCTGCAGCATGGGACCTAAGATGTCAAAAAATATGAATGACGGTTAATGGAGAGATAAAAGCTATTTTCCAATTCCGTTTGAAATGTGCTATGGATGTCACACAGTGTCTGTGAATTTTAAAGATACACATTGACGTTGAGACAGCACTAAATTTCGAACTGCAGCAAAATTTACTTTAGGTTTTGTGTTAGACCAGGTAGCGGACTACAGCACTTGTGACCATAGTAAATATTGGCCATACCATAGACTGGCATGGGTGTCAGCTAATGTTAGCTAACGTTTACCTAAGCCGCCACTCCCGTAAAGTTTCATCCATTTTCTTGTCAACTGGAAATTGGTAGAAAGAGCAACAGCATTGCCGTTGTGGTAACACTTTGATAACGTTTTTGATGACATTTTGATGGGGAAACGAACGGTAATTAAAAGTGTGCAGGGAGAAATTCTGCTGTGACGTCCGATTTGCGACTGGCGAATTGTAGTCCAAATAATTATGTTTTTTACAAGCAAATAATTCACAAATTACATAACAAACACAGTCGAAAGTCACATCATTAGTTATTATTTAAATTCGGGTACATCATATGTGTGATTCAGGATATAAGGTAAAGTGGACCAGAAAATAATTTTCATCTCTCCATTCACTACCATTCATTTTTTTCGGTCTTAGGTCCCATGGGCCGACCGGAAGGGGTGGAGACTTAGGCTCCCTATTGAGATACGTTCTGAGCAGCACTGCCTGCCATTGTCTCTCCCTCGCCCAATCACAGACAGGCGGGATTTTGAGTTTTTCAAATTGATACGATCTTTGATAGAACCTCTTCGCTGGAGACTACATTTTGCTGGAGATCGTTGCACTTGAGGTAATTATGTTCATGGTGATGTTGTAAAATATGAAGATATTAAAGTGTGTTAAAATGAGGTTTGTTGCTTAACTTGCTGTCTATGCCCTGGCCAAACTAATTTAAGCTAACTTCAAGCTAACAGTGAACCTTTCTAAACATTAGGAGATTATTGCAGATTTAGAGCTGTATTTTATAGAGCTCTATATAAGATTATATTAACATGAGTGAATGAAATGCTGCTCGTTTCTATTGAGTCCCTCTTATTTAATTAAAGGGATAGTTCGGTTTTTAACATATTGAGCCCCTTTCACAGGTTGTCTAAAATTAAATAAAGTGGTTGACACCAAAATCTTGATGATTGCTCCTGTCTAGGCTATTTGGGAAATATAGAATCGCCTCTGCCTGCCTTTAAAATGGCTAGCAATGGGCATGTGTTGTTTCTATACTTAAAACACTGGTTTTAAAAAAGTGCTACTCATGGGGTGATTAGTGGCATTTACTGATGTTCCAACTCAAGTATCGTAGCAAAATACAGTTTCTGTCATGTTTTATTTGCCATTTTGTAAGTCCCATAGGGATCTATTTGCTCCATCATATAAACAAAGTGCCAAATAAAACATGACGGAAGCTTTGTTTCGCTACGATACATGTTTTGGAACATCATTGAGCACCACTAACCACTTGGTGAGTAGCACTTTTTTAAAAACCAGTGTTTTAAGGATAGAAACAACACATGCCCATTGCTAGCCATTTTGAAGGCAGGCAGAGGCGATTCTACATTTCCCAAATAGCCGAGACAGAAGCAATCGTCAAAATTTCGATGTCAACCACTTTATTGCATTTTAGACAACCTGTGAAAGGGGCTTAATGTGTTAAAATCCGAACTATCCCTTTAAATGTGGATGTAACGTGATAGCTTATAGCAGAGCTGCTAGCGCTAGCAATAATAGGATGATAGCTAATGTTAGCTTACTTAGTTTAACCTGGTTTTATGTTCCTGTCATTGCAACTTATAATGTTAGGGCTTAAAGTGGAGTTTTGCAAAAGTTTTCTCTCTTCATCAGCTACAAGCAAAAGACTACCATGACTGTTCTTAGCACAACTTTGCTACATATAGGCTATTCTAATGCTGCTCTTAGAGTATACCACAGTATTTCCCCACCAACATTAAATACATTTAGCTGCTCTTAGGGGAACTTTGCAGCATATTTTAAAATACTGCTAGAGCAACACAGTATTTCCATCTCTTCACTCGATACAAGGTCAGCTTTGCTGCATATAGGTAATGCTGCTCTGAGAGCACCTTGCAGAGCTTTGATGTAGCATTCACTGGCTGCTCTGAGAGCAACTTGCAGAGCTTTCATGTAACATTCACTGGCTGCTCTGAGGGCAGCTTTGCATATGTGGTAATGCTGCTCTTGGACCACCTTATAGTATGACTTTCTACCATCCACTTCATTAGTTTAGGATAACTTTGCTTCATAATTTATATCCTAATGCTGCTCTTAGAGCACCTAGCAGGAATGATGGCTTTTTGGCAACACCACAGCCATACATGTATGTATCCAATTTAGTGCTTCAGCAGAAATGCATATTTTTAATTGTCTTTTTCTTTTGCCTTTTAGAGGAAACCAAGGCTTTGCGAAAGAGGATGACATAAGGTAATCTATGCATGCAGATATCCCTTTCCTTCCCCTTTTTAGTCTGTCTACTTGTGACTTAATAATGTTGTGCTTTCATAGTGTAGTGTTCACATAATTATAAAATGTAGTGTACATCATGCAACTTGTCTCATCGTCTACTTTGTTTTCAGGTCCTCACTTGACCTTATTGAGGGGGTGCTGAATGAACACATGGCCAGATACTCCCTGGTAGTGGTGGCCAGATCATATTGAGACTTCGAATGAAGTCTCGAGCATTTCACACAATTTATCAGACGCTCTGTATCGAGGTGTGTGTCAAAATGGAGAGATCACGTGACGTGATGTTTGAGGCCTCGGTTGCCAAACTTGCCGTGCTAGCACGTTGAATCTAGGTTGATTTTGGCGGGACATCTCGACTGTAAAGATGTCCCATGAAGAATATGCGCTTGTGGGTTTTTGATAGTGGTTGGAGACAGCTTTTCAGAAGTGTTTTTTTTTTCATAATGCATTGCATAATCTGGAAGTGGTACAGACAATCATAAGCAATCATGCCAATAAAACAATATATGCTTTAAAAATGTCATTACATGGGAATGTCTTTTTTTTAACAACAATACAAATTATCATTACGGCAGCCAAATGCAGACCTATTAGGTTTTAGGTATGAAAAGGTATAAAAATACATGTTGTACATGCAGAAAAGTTGCCCTAACAGCATTAGAGGTAGATATTGTAAGCTGTTCTAAGAGCAGCATTACCAGACGGCAAAGTTGCCCTCAGAGCAGCGAGTTAATAGAGGGACATACTGCAACTGCAAGCTGCTCTCAGAGCAGCATTACCACATATGCAAAGCTCCCCTCAGAGCAGCCAGTGAATGTTACATGAAAGCTCTGCAAGGTGCTCTCAGAGCAGCCAGTGAATGTTACATGAAAGCTCTGCAAGCTGCTCTATGATGGAAATACTGTGTTGCAAAGTTCCCCTAAATGTATTTAATGTTGGTGGGGAAATACTGTGGTATACTCTAAGAGCAGCATTAGAATAGCCTATATGTAGCAAAGTTGTGCTAAGAACAGTCATGGTAGTCTTTTGCTTGTAGCTTAAAACCAGGTTAAACTAAGTAAGCTAACATTTGCTATCATCCTGTTATTGCTAGCGTGAGCAGCTCTGCTATAAGCTAGCACGTTACATCCACATTTAATTAAATAAGAGGGACTCAATAGAAACGAGCGGCATTTCATTCACTCATGTTAATATAATCTTATATAGAGCTCTATAAAATACAGCACTAAATCTGCAATAATCTCCTAATGTTTAGGAAGGTTTACTGTTAGCTTGAAGTTAGCTTACATTCGTTTGGCCAGGTCATAGATAGTCAATTAAGTAACAAACCTCATTTTAACACACTTTAATATCTTGATATTTTACATAGTTCACCATGAACATAATTACCTCGAGTGCAACGATCTCCAGCAAAATGTAGTCTCCAGCGAAGAGATTCTATTAAACATCGTATCAACTGTCTCTGGTTCTATTCTGCCGTTGTGCTGTCCAGAAAAATGGTGAGCCTTCTAAAATTTGAAAAACTCAAAATCCCGCCTCCTGCTGTCTGTGATTGGGCTAGTGAGAGAACCAATGGCAGGCAGTGCTTCCCTCAGAATGTATCTCAATAACTAAAAGTCCACTCTGCAGGTGGAACAGGGAGGTGACACAAAGATGATTATCATTTAAAGCTGAGGCAGATGTATCTCACAAGACACAAGGCTTTCCGTCTTGCCCTATCTATGTATCTATCAGTCTTACTGCTGCTGATGCCACCCCCGCTACCACACTGGCACTAGGGTTATTGAATGCTGCCAGACAGAGGGAGGGCTGCTAACAGCTCTGCTTCCCAAAAGCATTGTTGCTAACCAAGAAACCAAGAAAAACTAGTTAGCATCTATGATTTTGAATGGTGACATGAGAGTGTTAGGACAGTATGCATGTGTCAAATCTTGATCTCAGTGCATACGCTAGGTGCTGGCACTAAAATTGGTGGCTGGTATAATATAAAATAAATGGCTGCTAGTGTAGCCTACATTGGCCGTTTCTCAAATCACACCCTGCGATATACAGCACAGTGTGCAGTAAGCACCTACAGTACAGCCGTAGCGTGCTTTTTCGCTTTCAAGTGTTGACCCAAATGGATCACTTACTTGTATAGAGCTGCTTTTTAAATTGCCAACCCAAATAAATACTGAGAAGGGTGACTGTAGCCTGAGAGGGAGATGGGAAAAAGCTGGTGTGTGAAACATAAGTAAATTAATTTTATTACTGCTTTTCAGATTGCTTATGATTAATTTTCAACTGCTTTCACAGTTAGTGCTACTCAGAATTGTCCGTCGTTAATCAAATTTGAAAACGACCCCATCCCTGCCACTATGTAGATAACATGAAGGTCGTAGAGGCAGCGATCATTTAGTGTAGAAGGTCTTTTAGTGTCCTTCATTTAAAAACTTTTTTGCCATCATCAGTGCATCATCTGGGTGCTTTTCAGTGTAGCACAGTGTGAACCAAGTGTTTGAAGTGTGCAAGCATTGTCACTATCTCCTGTGGTTGGCTGGTTCAAATATCAATAAACAAGATGTCATCCAGCGTAGCTTGAAGCTTCTTCAACTGAGTAGAAAAGGGTTAGCGCTGGGGACTACATGTCAAAACATATGTCAAACATATTCTTACACTTCGCAGTCTCAGTGCAGTCCGAGCTCCAAACAAAGTCAGGCTTGTTCTAATCTGTGTGTCATCGCCAGATGTGTATTATTTTCTGCAAATGAAGTGTTTATGATAGACAAAAGTGTGTGTTGTCTCTAGTTGCTGTGACACTTGATACTTAAACGGGTGTATAAAACGGGTGGGACATAAAATCACTGTTACCTTCTGTTTATAGCAACACTACACTTTAGTCTTATACAGTACTCTTAACCAGCAAAGCAAAGTCCATGGCACCTCCATACTTGCATTTGTTGATGGCCAGGCACATGTTATGAAGCGTAATGAGTGGGCTATTATTTAATGGGCTGGTCTCACAAATGTGTACTATTGGCCCAGAAAGATAATATAATAATATAATCTCACCAGTAAAATTCTTTATATGCCAGTTGGCCATAGTTACTGAATTGAATATAACCGTTAGTTAGCATGACTGCTAGCCTCAGCGATAGTGATGTTCAATGTCCCAGAGAGCAGTGTAACCAAAAAAACAAAAAACGCAGGATAGTAATTGTTTACATGTAAAATTTCCAAACAGGTAAATTAAAAATCATTTTTAGGTCTCCATTGCCACCCAGATCGTAGGTCCCATGGATCATGTGTTGCTGCACTGCTGCGCTGTTGCGGCACGTGCTACGTAACAGTCTGCTGAGGCACGGGTGGGATAAGTGGAGCACTATGCTGCGGGTAATTAGCAGGGATTTGGGCACATGCACTGAGCTCCTAATAATCTGATATGATTGTGTAATTGTGAAATAATCCTTGATGAGTGGCATGATAGATTGGAAGGTGTTTGAACAGCCTACTGCGTGGAACATTTCCACAATCAGTGTCTCTAATGTGTGTGTTTGTGTGTGTGTGTGGGTGGGTGTGTTTATGTGTTTGAGTGTTTCTGTGCCAAGCCTCTTAATGACTTGGAAATACAAACAACTGCAAACATAACACATGATCTATGCCATGTGGAAGCAACACCTGCTTCAACATGCGCGCGCGCACACACACACACAGTTAGTTTTGAACATTGATTATGGTTGGCACAGTCACAGCCCTTCTGCCGTATTACCTAACATTGTAGTCAGAAGTACGTAGACTATGGAAAGAGAGAGAGTGTTCTGAACCCAACACATAAAAATAGCATTAAGGAAAGACTTCATGGGAGTTCTTATACATTATTAATTTTTATTATTTGCATTATTTTTTTTTTATTATATATACTATAGGCCTGAGTTTGGCTTTCCTTCATTATCTATGCATTAGGCCAGCAAGGCTTTACAAAGCAGCCATTTTTCCAGGAAGTAGCAGGACAATCACAGGTGTTGTTAATGGCCTTCTATTAGGGTTAGTTTCACTGAATCATAATCTGACTGTTATTAATAACAACTTTGATTATCTGTCCATTTGTTGGTTAAATGGCTCCTTCAGAATAAAGGTCCAAAGCAATATATGCTCAACTGGGAGAGTTTTTACATCCTTTTTGGAATTCTCTTAACTTGACATATCTGTGTTAAGTCAAAATCTTTATCTTGAAGAATTCTCTCTTTCTCTCTGTCTCTCTCTCTCTCTCTCTCTGTGTGTGCGTGTGTGTGTGTGTGTTAGAGAGAGTGTTATTTGTGTGTTATATTGTGTGTGAGTCAGAGAAAGGATAAACAAATAAAAAGATGAGACAGAGAAATAGAGAAGAGTTTAGCTGTTGCCAAGTGATCCAACCACAGTGAGATTGCTTTATAAATTCCCATTTGCATTTGCATTTTAGCCACATCCAAGAAGTAAATTAGAATGACTCCTCTCCAACAGAAAGCGTTCTCACACTTCGTAATTGCTAAAGGAAACCTTGGCAAGATAAACACACACACACACCAACACACACACATACACACAACAAAGAGAGAGCGAGGGGCGACAAATCTTTCGCTAAACAAGGGTTGCACTCATAAAGTGCTAATGTGGCTATTAATTCATTAATCATGAACAGAGACCGCTGGAGACACAGCAGGGCTGGAGGCCTGACATATGCAACCACATACAAAATAGGTCTTAGAGAGAATTAAGATGGAAGGCACATTTTAAATGTAATTTATCGATTCATTTACAGTATTTATGTATTCAAATATCTTCTGCAACCCGTTTAATTACAGCGTGTCAAACATTGTTGGCTAAAAAATATCACTGTAGGAGATGATGACGGAGCCAAACAGCCATGTCAGGCCAACCCCCTAGGAAATCCTTTACATTAATAAACTCATTAACAGTCACAGTTGCCAACTGTTTGCACATCCCAAGTCATTTAGTCGGAAATCCAGTGATATACATAGTGTGTCAATAACAGAAATGCTAAGAAGCTAACCCAATGTTCAGTTAGTATAGGCTGTCAAGTCTTCCTAAAAGAAATATGTCAATTTTCTTTTTTTTTTCTTTCAAAAGTCATCTTAGCAGTATAAACAGTATGAATTACATCTCCATTATTCTCTGTACTGTAGTCTTGTCAGCTTAGATCATGTCATGCTCTGCCTCCCTCTCTCTCTCTCTCTCTCTCACACACAGACACACTCTCTCTCTTTCGCTCTCTGTCTTTCTCTCTCTCTCTCTCTGCACCCTCCATCACTCTCGATGGAGCTAAGACTGCTGACCCCAGTTTGCCTGTGTTCCTGCTCTGTCAAACATTCCCGACCCAAGGCTATTTAAATCATTCATATCAGCCTCTTTCCCATGTGCTCGCAGTTCCATGCTGCTGCACTTCTAGCCGAGAGAAAATAACACACCAGACTTGTCTCTGTCTATTGTGAAACGCTGACCACATTATTGAGAAATATGTTTTAGGAAGGTTTTCTGTGGCACTACAAACAAAGGAAATGTTACCAAGTGCTGCAATATCTCAAGAGCTTGAATAATATTTTGTACTAATAATAATATTAATTATGAACTAATAATAATATTAATTATGTTCATGTTTACATTAATATATTATTATAATGTTGCGTTGTAGCCAGTCAGTGACATTTCAGACTTTTAAAAGTCCTTGCTCCTGCTCTGTGATACTGTAGGTTGCTACAGAGCAAATAGTAACAACCAGCACATTGAATTGAGGTAATATGTAAAAACAAGAGCCATTAAGGATTATCTGGGCCATGTCTATGACCCACTGACCACCATTCTGAGTGAGGTTGCAAATGAAGGACCAACACTTAATTGAAAACAGTGATTCTTACTTTGAAGCTGCATTAAATATGCATGGTTAGGGACCACCAACAATGTCCATGGACCTCTGGTTAAAAACTTCTATTATTTTTCATAATTGAGGATTTTCCTCCCTGCGGGGCTGTAATTGCATGTAGAGGAAATAATCTATGCAGAATTTACTTATTTATTTTTTAGAAGACACAATAAAACGTTAACAATGATGATGCATATTTAAATCAAGGGCTGTGAAAGTGTTTCCCAGTCAACGAGACTGCATTTATGTTGACTGGCTTCAGTGATGTATATTTATGTTTTGATCCTGTACAGGTGATCCAGCTGGTTAGTGCCAAAGACCGTGACCTGCCACCGGCTGGACAGAAGTTCACCTACAAGTCAGCGCAGGACGAAAGCGAAGTTCGTAACTTCACCGTGCGCGACTTTGGGAGTGAGTAATCTCTACTAATTATTACTTGACAGCTGTGAAGGGCTGTAGTTATTTGTGCAGCTTGTGATGTTCAAACTGTTTGGAAATATAGTGTGTAAGTTTCAAATATATTATTGATAAATAAAATCACACTCATAATATCTGCCCACCCCCAAAATGCCAAAAAATATTATTTTTCCTCAAATTGTTCCCGACAAAGGTGATTATGTCACAGTTATACAGTAGTTCCTTACTGAAAATGCTAACACACAAAAAAAGCAAAAGTTTTTCAGACAGAGGTCACAGGAGTAAGTGTTCCTGCATTACTGTACCTGATCCCATGAAAGGTGTGGCAAGACTTATGATATATTCATCCCAAACACACAGTCATGAAAGAATAACCTCTTTATGAAAAATGAATTGCAGCTTTAGCAGGTGGACACCCCCACCCGACAGAAAATTGCTTCCTGAAGGTGTGAAGCGGCTCTCTCTTTCTTGCTCTCTCTCTCTCTCTCTCTCTCTCTCTCTCTCTCTCTCTCTCTCT
>JAGFZM010000512.1:28495-40482 GCA_017657215.1 Limnothrissa miodon | reverse complement strand
CTCTCTCTCTCTCTCTCTCTCTCTCTCTCTCTCTCTCTCTCTCTCTTCTTTTCTACCTCTCTCTCTCTCTCTTTCTCTTCTTTTCTATGTCTCTCATTCTCTTTATTTATCATATTTATCACACATACAGTAGACACAATTCATATTCATGCCTTTGATACACAGACATGTACACACACACACAGACACAGAAACACACACACACACACACACATACACACAGAAACACACACACACAGGCACCTCTAGACCTTTTCTCATCACCTTAACCAATTATAGATAATTCAGTGAGACAGGTGAGAGCAGAGCCTGAGGCAGAGACACAAACACACACATACAAATGCACGCACACACACACACACACACACCACTGATGCAAGCATGCATGAATACATACAGCACATACATACATACAGAACATGCACACATACTTACTGTATAGATACTCAGGAATCAACCCCCCCCCCCCCCCACACACACACACACACACACACACACACACACCTGACATCAAAAAGTCATTTCTGGTAGTGACCCCTAGCCTGTAGAATAAAAAACAAAAATGTTCTAGAGAGGAGTTGTTGACATCAGCATGATCGCTGACCTTAAAACGTAAAATGTTCTAAACACACACACACACACACACACATACACACATTACTGTAAATAAAGCACCAAACACACAATGTGGCTTTATCACTACTTCATTGTTAGACTTCCGTTTTTCTGCTAAAACACCTTCAACACATTAAAATAAATTGAGACTGTGATAATCAAAAGGTCACATAATACAGTATGTATGTATTTGGGAGAGTAAGAATGTGTGTGTGTACTGTATGTCTGTATTTAGATATCACTCATGGTGAATCACACCACAGCAACCAGCAGGGTCAAGCACTTCCTTTTTTACTGGCCCTCAGAGCAGTCATAAGTGTGTGTGTGTGTGTGTGTGTCACAGGATATACCGCAGTTGCAATCCCGCTGTGATAGCAGGAGGCAGCTAACCCCAGAGACGCGGTGGCCATAATCTATACTGTCCACACCTCATGAATACATATCTGTCACGCCTCCAGAGGATGCATAGGGACTGCAACACGCACACACACACACACACACACACACACTTCACACACATATACACACACACACGCATGCACACACACACACACACACAGCACAGTCCTATGGTATTAAACAAGGCAAAGCAGTTGTAGCTCCATAGATAGGATGGAACTAGTTAGGATGAGTGTTTCACAAGTGTCTGTTGTTGCAGAAGCACAAAAATATTATATGTCAAAGTAACAGCTACTGTAAGGGACATAATTATGTTTTTTTTTATTTTGTCTCCATTACTGGCTAACGACAGCATTACTAAAGAGACAGTAGAGAGAGAGAAAGAAAGAGAGAAGGAGAGAGACAGAAAGATAGAGAGTTGATGGAGGTGACGCAGTGAGAAAAGTTGTTATTTTCTGTTCTGCTTGCTTGATCTTTTGCTCACAATGATGCAGCATTTGCGTGCGGCTAAATTGTGCTGCTGTTACTGAAATAGTCGACTCATTTTGTGTACGGAGCTGAACAGAAGGTCTCAAACATGGAGCCCGAGAATGCAGTAAATGCTGAACACAGCCATTCTGCGGCTATTCGGTGGATAAACCTTCTCAAATCGATGCTCTAATGCACAAAAATTGATACAAATTCTTCAAATGACCAAATGTTCACAGTTGTCTATTTTTTATTTATTTATTTCTGTTTTTATTATTTAATTTTTTTTATCTTTTTTTTTTTTGCTTTCTCCTTTTTTTCTCTCTCCCTCACCGTCCAGACAACACGGCCGGAATTGTCACGTTGCACGGAAGGTTCCGGCGACGGTCCCAGGAGTTCTACGAGGTTCCCGTGGTGATCTCGGACAGTGGCTACAGGTCCATGAGCAGCACGGGCACGCTGACGATACGCGTGTGTGTGTGCGACTCGAACGGTTCGCTGCTCACCTGTAATGCTGAGGCGCTGTTTCTGCCGGTGGGGCTCAGCACCGGGGCCCTCATCGCCATCCTGCTGTGCATCGTCATCCTCCTGGGTGAGACACACACACACACATACACACACACACAAACACACACATATATACACACACACACACACACACACACACATACATATATGACTCTTAAGTACAAATGTATACAATGATGTATACAAACTCTTGTTCAAACATTGACATGCTCTCTTTGAAGTACAAATGTACATTATGTACATACATATTCACACACACAGACACACACACACACACACGCACACATGCACACAAACACATTCAGTACACACTAAACACATAGACACAACTACACACAATCCATAAATACAAAGACAATATTCAGGTCTTTGGAGGACTATGGCCCAATCCCATTTCACCCCTTCGCTCTACCCCTTTCCCCTATCCCTCCGTTTTGCGCGTTCACGTGTAGGGGTAGGGGTGTACCAATTTCCGTTAAGACAGAGGGGTAGGGGTAAGTGGTAGGGCTATATACCCCTCCAAACGGAGATTTTTCAGAGGCACACTCCGAACGGAGGGGTATGAGAAATCTCCCAGAATGCCTTGCAAATCTCCATAAAAGTTCACAAATGTTAGTATTTTCTCCATTATTGATGGTTTAAAATGTTTGATAACCGTTGTATTGTCTTAAGTTTAACGTTGTTCCAATGCGTAATGGTCCTTTTCTCCATACAATGCACACGAAAAAAAATCACTAATACAATGAGTAGTGCAATGTTATTTGTGACTTGAGGGATCGGTTGGAGCATTGAGTTGTGAACGAATTGCGAGCGCCCGTGCTAAAAAAGTGTTGTCAACGTAATAGCTGCCAGAGTACTGATGATGTATGCGATTGTTGAAGGGGTGTCCCAATTCGTAGGGGTTACCCTACCCCTTGTTGCTCTGCTTCAAGGGGCAGGGGCAGGGGGAAGGGGTAGGGGTAGAAATTAGAAATGGGATTGGCCCAAAATTGCTTTTGAGTTAGTCTCGTCTGACCTTTCCTTTGAATCATATACATCTGCATAACTTTTCTACCTGGCCATCATTTCTTTCAGCTAGTTCTCTATTCAGTCTACTGTGTGGTCGCTTGACTTAAAATATAATTTCTTTGCCAGCTGCCACAAATAAATGCAAGTTTTACTTTTCTCCACCCTCCCTAAATCCACATTGTGACTAATGAGGTGGCACAAGTAGAGTTTCAGTTCAGCATTAAGGCTCCGAAATCAAGCCGTAGCGCTTTGATGTAGTTTTATGAGAAGCCGAAAAAGTCCTTTAAAGGGCACCCAACTATTGGCTGGGTCTCTTTGCTGGAGGGGAGATCAATCACCCAGACCTTGAGCTATGTCCAAGCAAACATAATCCGTCTAGGAAAGGCAGCGAAACATCAATAAATCCAACGGCAGGGCAAAAAGGGGGCGGCTCAAAACTCTCCAAAAAGAGGGGGAATAGTGACCCGGCACAGAGGAGAACTTCAGGCCTTTTAATCTCGCACACGATGGTCTTCATGTCATCGCTGATGGGCAACCAAGAACCGCAAACACTGCACATTTTCCAGCATCCAACCTGTTAGCTAACGCTTCATTTACCATCTAAAAGGATTATGTGTATCTTGTGGTTTAACTATAACACATATTTTAAGAAAGGGATGCGGACAGCCACAGTGTCAATAAGCTGTGTTAAACTCCTTACATCCAGTATTCTCAGGAATTACCAATGCTATTATCAGCCTCTGTGTGCTTTTTGAACGTGAGTTGGCTAATCCCATACTGACAGTGCCTCATTATGCCAGCGATATTTAAGCACCTTTTTCTCTCATAGCACTAGGAGTGACTTAACTTAGCCACACATACAAAGGCGCGTAGCGTCTAGAACAGGCATGGGCAAACTAAGGCGCGGCCCGTTTGGCTTTTTAATCAGGCCCGCCAAATGTTTCAAAATTATATTAAATAATATTATTAAACCTTTATGTAGGATTTTCCCTGCAATGTCTGCAAACTGCTGTTAATAAATGCATTGTTTTTTTAAAGCCTGCATATCCATGCTTTACTACCTATTTAAGGCCAAAACTGTGAAATATAATGGACTTGTAATTTGTGTATTGTGTATTTGTGTATTATGTAATTTATATTACTTCACACAAACACTATATCTGTCTGCTCCTGACACGGCCCCTTAATCAAATGTTATAACCCATTGTGGCCCACGACTCAAATAGTTTGCCCACCCCTGGTCTAGAATAACAATGAAGTGGAGATCACTGCACAAAGACAGTAGAGACAAAGACGTGTTACTTGCAGGTGTTTACTGTGTTTCCCAATGTGTTTGCTGCTGGAGTCCGTGGTCCGTGCTTTGGATACATTATAAAACAGACTTATATCCAGTCCTTGCTATGTGATGTGACAGGGGAGCTACGGTAAATGCCTAATGCTTCATAGGCTTCGGGTAATAGAGTCATAAGCGGTTCAAGTTGTAATGCAAGGCAAATGATAAAATTAATTAAATTTAATTTGGAGTGAATTTTTTTTTTCTTTTAAAAGCTTAACAGCAGGGGGTAGCGGAGAGTTGTTGATAGAGACACACTCTGGGAGTTTTTTTTCTTTTATCTCTTTTTGTTCATACTTTTTCTTCTTCTACTTCTTCTTCTTTTCCTTCTACTTCTACTATTTCTTCTAGTACTACTGTACTTCTTCTTTCTCTCCTTAAATGCAATGCTTACACTTGATAATAAAGTGCCCTCTCCTGTGGGAAAAGGCACTGGGACTAAACTCCATTGCACTACCACACCAGGATCTCATTTTTGTTAACAAAGAGACAAGCTTGCTCGCTTGCTTGGATTTATGAGGAGCTTCTCTGGAGGCCTGTTTAATTACCATGCCCATGATGATGAGCTGGATATGAACGGTGGATGGGGTCCCTATAACTGGTCCCCATAAAAGGAAGGCCATCTCACTCCATTTTACCACCACTGTGCCCCTCTCAAGGTCACACACACACACACACACACATGCATACAACACACTCCGTCCTCCTAGCCCTCTCATCGGCATGAGGAGGCATGAGACCAATGAATAGTGTTTTATGGGCTCATTACCAGGGCCAGTGATCAGATCAGTGTACTGTGTGACAGAGGGACCTTGCTGCCTTCATAGCGCAGTCGGGACTTGTGCTGCAAACAGCCCAACGGCTGGCATGGCTTGGCTGCTGATCATATGCACTTTAAATTTAGTTCACTTTCCATGAACCCAGAACTCATAAAGCATTAGAAACAAATTTATACAGGTCTATGGTACATTTGTAAACCTTATAGCTAATGACAATAGCGCGCATAACTGCTTACATTCTAAGTACATTCTAATGACTGTACCCATAAAGCATCATAAAGTTATCATACTCTGACACAATCTAATTGTGCTCTGTGCCTAGATATACATAAATAACTATACATACTTACATATACATCATATATGTCATTTTTATGGACATGTCACTAATACTATATATTATATAATACTATATACTATATATATTTAGATGTCTAGATAGATGTCTGACAGCTTTAGGGTGTGCATTAGGCCTCCTTTGCATGATTCTTTCAGAGGCTTTTTGCTTGGATACAGCCGACACAGCCCAGTGGGTTTGGGAGGTCTGAGTGAGTTGGTAAGATATTGGGGTGTATGGTGTGTGTGTATGTGTGTGTGTGTGTGTGTGTGTGTGTGTGTGTGTGTGTGTTGTGTGTGAGTGTGTGCATGTTGTAATAGTAGACTGACGTTTTTGAGTCAGCACCAGTGTTGCCCAGTAATAAGAATCTTACTCTGAAATCATTCTTCCTATCTGGGCTCCCCTGGTCCAAAGACATCATGCCCCTCCCCTCCTAACAAGACTAATCACACACAATCACCTTCTCCCTCTGGCTCTAATCACAATTCAGGCATTAAAAGAATAATTAGAACATGGAATTCAAAGAGGCTGCATTACTGAGCTTCCCCATGTGGGGGCAGTGGTGCTCCAAGCCAATGCAAATAGCTGTTCAGCACGTACGTGAGTGTGTTTGAACTCATGCATACTCATGCCTTTATTCTCATTCGATTCCACACTTATAAATAATGCAGCCTGCTTCATTTGTTCTAGGTCTTTCTATCAGGAAATGCCCTCTGTCTGGCTTGAAAATCTCCTGGCACCTTCTTGTCCTCAGCACCTGTGGTTTATGTTGCTCTTTTGAGAGTGCATTGTGTGTGTGTGTGTGTGTGTGTGTGTGTGTCTGGCCATGTGATAGAGAGACAGAGAGAGAGCAAGTTGTATGTATGTATGTGTGGTTGTGTGTGTGTGTACATGTGTATCACATGAGAGAGAGAGAGACTGAGAAAGAGCAAGTGTGTTTGTGTTTATTTGTGTTTGTGTGAGTGAGAGAGACAGAGAGCAAATCAGATAGACGGAGAGAGAGAGACAGAGAGAGTGTGTGTGTGTATGTGTGTGTGTGTGTGAGAGAGAGAGAGAGTGAGTGTGTAAAGCCAGGGAACTGATTCTGGCCTGAGCAGACCTTGAGTATGAAAAATAATACATTAATTCAAGAACCTCTCGCCACCTGCAGGGTGTGTGTAGATGTGTGTGTGTTTTGTATGTGTGAGTGTGTGCTGCATATGTGTGTGTGTGTGTGTGTGTGTGTGTGCTAGTATGACTAACCATACATTAATTGAAGTGCTCCCAGCCAGGTGCGTGCAACCCTGGGGACTCTCTCCAAACGTGTGAACGTGTAAGCCAAGTAAAAAAGAGCGCTGCGTTTTTGAATTGGCTCCGTAAAACACCAGCTGCTCCCTTGAGGAAGCAGCTCCCTTATGATGGAGGACAGGGGTGAGGAGTATGTGCGAACAACTGCAACCCATCATATGAGCACAGCATGTTCATGTACAAGAAGAGAATGTGTATGTGAGTATGTGTGTGTGTGTGTGTTTAGTTTTAATTTCTACTGTATGTGCTAAGCTGTTGATAGATCCAGTGGATGGATAGATAGATAGATAGATAGATAGATAAGGGATTCTTAAGCATCAATGTTATGACATACACAAGAAATTCCATACCTTTTTGTTTATGATATGCATATAATTTATGGTTTGTGTGTGTGTGTGTGTGTGCACGCACACATGTTTTTGTTCAATCACTCCTTTTTTCAACCCCGGACCCCTTTGAAATGTCTCATTGTGTAAAAATCTAGAGTAGTGTTGTGGATTGTACTGGTGACTCATAACCCTTTACAAAAGACTGGATATTAGTCATGTGACTCATAAATGTCACAAAGCCCTTTGTGACCATTAACAACCAACTTAGATGTAGCCATGTTAGATAAAAGACCACTGCAAGCTCCTTTGTGCAGTCCTCTTGTGCGGCAGTCTATCCCGTAGTATGTGTACTGAAAGCAGAGTGTTTTAAAGGTATGATTCTGCAAGATTTTTAGTGTGATTCATTTTTGTCTCAAATCAAAGGCATGCCATTAACAATGGCTCGTTACTGAGTTGTCAGTCGAGGAGTCAGCTGTTTTGCCAAATTAACTGTATGCCACCAAATCAACAAGATATATACACAGTAATCTGTTTCAATCAAAAATTCTAGAGCGCTACACTCCGCTCTACAATCTTTGGTTTCAACCTTGCATGTTTTTGACACACACTACTTTAGAACGCACGCACCCCTATAATCAGGAACTGTCATGGCAACATAGGACAACTTAGTAGCATGTGACACAAGCTGTTAGTGAGCTTGAAATGTCTGAGCTGTCATGGCAGTTCCAAATCATGGTAACATGGGACTGTCAAAACCACTGGGCGTGGGCCGTCTTAATGTCTAACGACAGAGTCAGGTTATTCCGGCATTAAATATTTATGGTATGATTATTTCAATCTTAAATCCCAGGCTTCAAGAAGACATTACCGCAGGTGTCTTAGCTGACAGCCAAGTAACAATGGCAAGGACACCGTAGATTAAAAAAGAGTGTCAGATGTTCACAGTCCATCTTCAGGCAGGTTTCTCCTCATTTTCATCATATTCCCCCTTTCAGCTCATTTTTTATCACATTATTGTGATTTTCAGCTGATGAAACTCTGGGCCCTAAATCCAGGTCAGGTAACCTGTCAGTGTCCATGGAGGACATTGGAAAAATGGAAATCTGGCCATGTGATTGAGAGTGCGTGTGTGTGTGTGTGTGTGTGTGTGTGTGTGTCAGTATGACTAATCATACTTTAATTGAACTGAATTAAAATAAGACCTCAAATGAGAGAATCATTGGTGCTAACAATATTTCTCACACACCTGATTCAAGAGAAAAGTTTACATCGCACCAAAACAGCACCTAATTCTTTTCTGTTAAGAAGCCAGCATTTCAGCATTTCTCACCCCTGATGATGTTAATTGTTGGAAAAAAATGTCTCAGTTTACACCTTGCAATCATCCCCAGCACTTATAAATCAACATGTTTATTTTAATTATCCGTTGACACACTAAAGATAATAAAAAAGTAAAGGTCACGTGGGTCCTGGTTTTTCAAACTGTTTGATCTATTTAAAAGTGATCAGGAAATTCTACGTATTGTTGCTAAGTGAAATCAGAGATTATTTGGGCCCTGATCCACAAATGAAAAACATGACATTTTGTCTTGGCTATCATATTTTAAAAATTATTACTTATGAAGTGAGTGACACTGATATTCACATAGGGCAATTAAATTATTAATCTCTCTCCCTCCCTCTCTCTCTCGCTCTCTCTCTCTCTCTGTTTTCTTTCCATCTGTGTGTGTGCCCCCTCAGTAATGGTGGTTCTGTACGTGGGGGTCCGTCGTCAGAAGGAGAAGGAGACGCTGATGACATCCAAAGAGGACGTGCGAGACAACGTCATCCACTACGACGACGAGGGTGGCGGCGAGGAGGACACGCACGCCTTCGACATGGGCACGCTTCGCAACCCCGTCAAGGCCGTCGACAGCAGCAACCAGCTCCGCCGCGACATCCGGCCCGAGCCCGGGCTAGTGGTGCCACCAGCATCCCACGTCACCGCTTCTGCTGCCACTGCCGCCGCCTCGGCTTCCTCCGCCTCTTCCACCGGCACTGCCATCATCCCACCGGTCCCGTTGTCGTCCAACGATGCGGCCGACATCCGCAGCTTCCTGCAGCAGCGGCTGCAGCAGCACGATGCTGACGTGTCGGCACCGCCATACGATTCGCTGGCCACCTACGCCTACGAGGGAGAGGGCTCTGTCGCCGAGTCCCTCAGCTCCATCCAGTCTCTGGCGGGCGTAGCGGGCACTGCGGGCGGAGCAGCGGGCGAAGCCGACGAGGACTACGACTACCTCAGCGAGTGGGGTCCGCGCTTCCGCACGCTCGCTGGCATCTTCGCTGAGCGCTCGGAGAGCCAGTCAGACTTGACGTCGTCTGCTGCTTCCACGTCTGCATCAACACTGGCGCCTGCTGCCGGCTCAGTGTCGGAAAAGGACAACAAAGAACGGCACTAATGCCGGCCGAATGCCAGTCAACCCCTAGAGAACGGTGATCGAGAACACAAACAGCCTCATAAATAACAACAACAACAACACAGCAAAACAGCAGTGTGCAGCAACCTGCCGGGATCCCAATCAAACGGCAGTGAGCGGTGACGCGCAGACACACTCGTTAACCACAGTAGCAGAAGAGGAAGTGCTAATAGCTCCTCTGCTCCACCTTGACATTTTTCTTTCATATACCTACCTGTACTTTTTTGCTATTTCAAGGTGGGAGTTGGGCTTGGGGTTGTAGGGGGGGTTGGTGGTTGACTGAATCCTCAGATTTTATTTGTGCTGATTTTTCTTTCACGCACCTCCCCCACGCCCGCCCTCCGAAACATACATCCCTTGTCCCACGTTCGCCTTCTTGCTGCCTGGCCGCTGGTTTTGGCAGTGTTGAAAGAGGAGGAGGATGAATTCGTAGTGAAAAAAGAGAGAGAGAGAGAGAGAGACTAAAAAAATGAAGCATCTTGGATGATCTTGGAGCGAATGTGACATTCTCGGTTTTAGGTACTCCACTTTGGTTTCGCTGTCACTGCTTGAGGAGGGAGATGCAATGCATTGTTTTTCCCCAACATCCTTAAAAAAGTGCCTCAATGGAGTTAGTAAGCTTTTTTATTATTATTTCCATGGTATATATGGATATCTAGCTGTTTTGGTTTTGTCACTTTGAGAACTCTACAGGAAGGTAGGCCACAGCTATGTAGCTGCACATCACTGTTAGCGAGTTAGCGCTTTAGCGCATTGGCAGGTTAGATAACACACTGACACAAACAAGGGTTCAGGGAATGGAAAAAAAAAGATCTGTGGCCCATGACTGGCCAAAGATATTTTTGAATGTTATTTATGATTCTATTTATTTATTGGTCCAACTGATCAGTTGAGTTTACACATTGGTTTATTTGTCAATTAGTTGCATATTTATCTATTTATCTTAATTCCAGATTCAGATGTGTATCTCTTATTTTTCTTATTATATTTGAAGACACTTGAGGATTTTGTAATTATTTGAGTGCTCCATGCAAATGGGGCATCTGTATAGACTTGTAGTTGTTGTAAAAAAAATTAGGGCTAAACTAAAATACCATGGTTGAGTCATGTAATAAACACCATTTTTTGTTTGTTTGTTTTCTTTTCTTTTCGTAAAAAAAATAAACACCACAAAATGGCTAGTATTACAGTGACTGGACTGTTTCTCCCTGGTGGCCTGTTTGTTTGTTTATTTTATGATGGAATATGTGCTCCCCTGTAAACAACAAAATGTGAGTGAGTTTGGAGCAGAACTGGAGGTTTCTGTTGCATCAAAGATGAAACAAGCTGAAACATTTCAAACCATAATCTCTGTCTCTCTAGGTAAATGTATGTGCGGAAGGGGCATGTTTTAGGTTTATAGGTTTTTTAAAGTCTGTTTGGCAGCTTCGCTCAACAGTACTGCAAGTTGACTCATACAGAACATTTTGTGCTCTTTCACATTTTTTTCAAATTTTGTGCCCCTTCTGAACACACACACACACATAAACACAAACAACTATGCACCTGATTTGTGAATCGTATCAGCTAAACAGAGGGGGCTAAAAGTTGCAAACATTTCTGCAAACTTCGGGGCAGAACACACACACACACACACACATCAAACAGGCAGTCTTTGACAACAATGCGTCATTACTGACAATAATGCATAATGGATAAGCTGATCATGGGTATCATGTCAGTCACAGAAGCAAGCCCACACACATCTTGCTACAGCCATGTCTCTATTATCTCTCCTCTCCTCCTTCCTTCCTTCTTTTCCTCCCTTCTTTCCACTCCTCTCTCCTTTCTTCGCCTCTGGAGGATTTTTCACCCTTTCTCTTTCTGCTATTTTACATGTTTTTTTTTTTTTTTTGTGACCAGCAATGTACTGGATCATGCCTTTTAATTTACTGTTGACTATGAATATTTTGTTTTAAGTCCATCATTTTAGATTAGTTTGCCATTTTTTTTTTCAATTCGTATAATGCACTCTGAGTGATTTGTTTGCCTATGAGACTCCATTTGACACCTCCATCTGCGGAGCTGCAGAAAGTAGTGCTGTGTTGTGTTTGGTGACGGAGTGGAGGGAAACAGAGTCGAGGATTTAAATCAATAGTGATGGGGCGATGTGCAGGAACAGCAGGGCTACAGGTATGTGTGTTCGGTTGCATCGTTCTATGGCTCCAAGGGGGCAAGTCCCAAATAAACTCCTTGATCCCTGATTTGACCTACTGGGGGCAATTTTTTTCCTCTTTTACTCTACCCCCGCACCCCCCCCAACCCCCTCCTCACAAACACACACACACCAGACCTGCACCATATAATGACACAATGATGGCAGATGGGGGCTTTGCGAGTCTCCACAGACCCTATGCTTTTCAGCCAAATGTAATTAAAAAGTGTCACAACTGATTTAGTAATGAA
>JAGFZM010000512.1:0-28485 GCA_017657215.1 Limnothrissa miodon | reverse complement strand
GTGTGTGTGTGTGTGTGTGTGTGCGTGTGTGTGTGCGTGTGTTTGAGGGGTGGGGTGGTAAAGAGTGTGCCAGGGTGGCTGTTCCCTAGGAGAGATAGTTCAGTGTGCTGCAAGGATAGCAGATCAAAAGCCATTACAGAGAAAATCACAGGACTCTGACATCAAATAGAAGTTGCTTCTATCTCCCTCTCACTCTTTCTCCCCCCCTCTCTCTCTCTCACTCGCTCTCTTCCTTTCCATCTGACATTCTCTCACTTCTCGCTATTCCACCTCTTTGATTTCTGAGTCTCTGCTTCAATGCGTGTGTATCCATCTTTTAAGCACTGGGAGTCAGCATACATCCAGACACATCTAGATCAGTTATGGGTCATTACATCAATCATTAATCATTTTAAAGTTCAAGAGGTTCACATTGCATGTCGCACATGTGTGTGTGTGTGTGTGTGTGTGTGTGTGTGTGTGTACATCATCAAAAATCACACAAAGTAAAAGTCATTGTTTATATCTCAATTTTAGTCCAAGTCGAGTGTGTGCCTGTGGAAAGTGCGAAAAAATGTGTGTGTGTGCGTGTGTGTGTGTGTTGTGTTTGTGTGTGTGTTGTGTGCGTGTGTGTGTACAGTATGTGTGAGTGTGTGTACATGCAATTAGAGCCAAGTACGATTAATCATTTCTATGAATCTCCACTTTACATCCTTGAATCAAATGCTGTTTTAATGATCTTTAATTATTTTGGGCTTGGAGACGAAGGAGCGGAAACGCTCTCTGCTTTGTGGGGGCAGTCAGAATTATAGGAAAGAGACAGCTGCGCTAAGGTCACTGCACACAAGACAAGTGTTCACTGAATGGGGCGTGTTGCAGAGGCCTGAAAAAAATCAAGAATGTCAAAAAGATGAATAAATAGGTAATAAAAAAGGAAAAGAAATATAAATATATGTGGTAAAATGAGCATTAAAAGAAAAAAATAATAAAACCAAATAAACAAATGACTCAATAATTAAAATCAGGTGGCATTAGGAGTAAACGTCTGAAAATAATTTGGTATATAAGATAACTAGGGGAGGAGTAGAGAGGAGAAAGGAGAACAAGGGAGTGATGAGAAGATAGGGGGGGAGAGAGCAGAGAAAGAAAAGAGAGGAAGAGAGGAAGAAGAGAGCATAGGGGAAGGGAGGAGTAGAGAGGAGAGGAGAGAAAAGCAAAGGATAGAGAGAGGGGAGGAGTAAAGAGGAGAGAGGAGCAGAGTAGATCATGAGAGAGAATATTGTTGGACAAGGCAGGAAATCTTCTGAGCAACCGCTATATAAATGCAGTCCATTTACCATTTAGAGTACTGTAGATCAGTGGTTCCCAACCTATGGGTCGCGACCCAACCTATGGGTCGCCAAAGCTCCACGGAGGGTCGCGAAGCCCTCTTGATTTTAAGGGGTTTAATTTTAATACCATATATAGCCCATGTTGAATAAATGACAACGCATTTAATTAATATATGCATAGAAGCAACAACATTTAAGTGCTACATTAAACATTTATTCTGTTTTTGAACAAAGACAAATTGAGGAATAAAATGAAATGAGTTTTCGCAGGAAGCGTATCACGAGACTCCTTCTCGTTCGGGCGCTGTTGCCTAGCGAGGAGGGGGGGGGGGTGTCGGCAGAGCTTACAATGGTAAAAATATGGGTCCCTGAAGAAAAAGGTTGGGAACCACTGCTGTAGATCATATGGTTGGAGGTGAGAGTAGCCTCATAGGAGTTGGTCATATGAGTGCATAACAGCATAGAGTAGATCATATAATCATATGAGTGAGGAATAATAAAGAACATACGAGTGGCCACCAGCAGTGGAGAGAGGATGTGCGATTACCACAGTATTCTACAGAGCAGCAGGGCGGCTGTGATGGCTGAACAAGTCAGACGCTCCAAGGGTCTCCTAGAGACAGAGTGAGCACAAGGGTGAAGCAAATTAGTCCTAGGAGTGAACCAAATGACTCCTAACAGTGAACCAAATGACTCCTAACACCTAACACCAAATTTTCTTATAAGCGAGTCAGTGGACTTCATAAATGCTTGGCGTAGGCTAAAACTTATGTTATGCTAACACTTTGCACCATTTCAGATTGTTCAAGTCGCTGTTAAGTTGACCCAGATCATTATTCTGACACTCATGAAGCACAGTCTGTGAAATGTACACTGGCAAACAGACTAAAGTGCGAAGTCAAGGGAAAGCCAGTGTCTGAGAGCTGGCTGCAGAGGAGCAAAGAAGAGAGATGATAAGTGTATGTTTAAAAAAAGAGCTGTCAGTGGGCTAGGACATGACCCCCTGACATGAGGTTAATTAGCCTAGCGGCTCATAGCCGTAGCCTTAGTGCTGCCCTCAGCTTTTGTGTTCCCTCCACATCCACACTCCTATAAGGGAGAGCTGCATTAGCCCAGTTACTATGACAGTCAATCAGATGGTAATAAAAGCCTCCACACAGACACACACACACACACACACACACACATACAAATATTCACACAGCAGACACTGTATCAAAGATATGGCAGACACAACCCACACACACACACACAATTGGCTGATAAAAGGACACATTGATTTTTTGTAGCTATACAGAATGTTTTATTTTAGCTTTTTTTTAGCAAAGTTGTTGTTGTTTTTATTGTTATTATTATTGTTGTTGTTGTTGTTGTTGTTTGCTTTTCCACATCGACAACCTCAGAGAAATTCAAATTCAAATTCAAATAAGTGTTCTACCTTGGAATAGAAAAATAGTAATAATATTAATTATAATTGTGAAGCAATGCATGGATATCCCCCTGAGATGTATAGTTACCATGATCATTTGGCAACTGATGAACTGCTTTATAAGTCAATCAGAGCTCTAGCTGTATGAAACACACACACACACATAAATACACAGACAACAAACAAACATGATTAGTGTTCTCCTTTCATTCACAAGCACACAACAGACACTCTCTCCAGACACACACACACACACAGACAACAAACAAACATGATTACACCCCCCTCCCCTTCACACACACACCCACCCACCCAGCAAGCAATCAGCGGTTAGTAGTACGTATGGCAGTATGTCAGCTCAGGGCAGCCGTAGCGACAAATGTTGTGTGCATCTTAAATGACGGCACTTCACTGATCTCATTTGGCCGGGCCCAGCCATGCCCTAACATGGATATTAAAGCAATCCATCTGGCCTCCACGGAATGAGAATAATGCACAAAACTTTTTTTTCCATCTTCTGTTTCCCCCTCCCTTGTTCCCTTCATTCATTTATAGCATTAGCCACTCAACTCCATTCATCTTTCCAGAACCTTCCAAGATCTCAAAGCAAGATGGGGTACGATAGCCGAGCCTTCCGACTTCCGGCTTGAGTTTCACACGGATCCGATTTGAGGCTGGCGCTGATCCGGCCCCCCCCCCACCCTCCCAAGTTGAAGCGGCACTCAATCCCTGCCTAGTGCCTAGTGTGGAGTCCCAGAGCTGGCTGCTCAGAGGCAGTGCCCTTCCCAAAGCCTTTTGAGCCTGAGGAGCGTGACTAAGTGTTCAGAGCACTCACACTCTGCTCAGCAGCCGGAGTAGAAAGGGGGGGGCGGTGTGAGTGTACTTGTGTCTGTGTGTGTGTGTGTGTGTGTATGTGTGTGTGTGCATATTAAAATATAAATTTGTTCCTCAGATACCTTCTCAAGCCCCCGCAGAATTTCATCAGTCAATGTGTTCCCACTTCCAGCATCAATATGAACGATTTGAACACGGGCCGCACGCTGATGAAAACTGTAAATACCAAAATGTCTGTCTGCTCTAAATCTGTTTGCACATTCACCAATATTGTGTGTGTGTGTGTGTGTTGATTTGTTCAGTTGTTTGTGGAATTAATTACAACTCCCATTGTGAATGCCTCTTTTATACTACTGTATGTGAAGGGCTGACTCCATAAATACCACATTACTTTGTGAGAAATAAACTGTGATTGAAAGCAAAGGCGCAGTCGATTCCCCTCCCAAGCACCTTCTGAAAACGCGCTAATATTATAGCAACCAGGGGAAATTTATTTCCGATTTCCGATTATTTCCGCGCACAGCAACTTCATTTATTTTATATATTTTTCTGGGGATATGCACCACGCAATGAATTCATAATTCTGCCTATTGAAAACATGGCACCTGGGAGTCACCAAAACAAGCTTTGCTACCCCAGCATGCCGAGGGCCTGTTCAAACACCTTCTTTGGGGTCTCTTCACTGCCTCAGCTGACATGATTTCTCCGCAGGTTATGTGCTCTGAAGTACACCCACACCCCCCCCCACACACACACACACATTCACCTCCCCCAACTCCACCCACTTTCTGCATAGTTACCAGCAGAGGAAATCTCCTGCTCTCCAGTGACTCACCGATGGGTGATGGGGGTGTTCAAACACAACAGGTAGCCATCTGTTTATGTGGGAGGGGGCGGATGGCTCTCATGTGAGCGAATATCAAATACTCCCACATGCAAGAGAACTTTAAAATAAATGTGTGTGCCTGTGAATTATATTATGTGATGTGTGTGTGTGTGCGTTTGTGTGAGTGTGTGTGTGTGTGTGTGTTTGAATATCTATGTCTCCATTAGCATATGAACAAGTACTGTTCCTATTTGTAATTTGTATTGCATATATGTAACTGTTTCTCTTCCTTTGTATGTAGCTTTGATCTGTGTGTTAACACAATGTATACTCCTGTAGCCCAAGGGTTATAAAAATAATTAGTTAAAAGATACAATCTTTTATCTTACTCCTGCAAATCGTTGTAGCCTACAGGCTATTGTACATTAACTCAATTATATTATGAAATAAACACTAGACACTTCTTTAGGTGTCCACTCAGTCACAGGCCCTACATGTCCTTACAACGGAAACAGAAAAATATTAGTTAAAAATGTTGAATACATTTGTCAACATTTAAATAATTTCTCTATCCCAAATTAACTGTGGTTAAACACTCAATGTTGACTTTGGTTAATGGTGAACACTAAGAGAAATATTCACTAATTTCAGATGAAGTAAATGGACTGCATTTTATATAGCACTTTTCTACTCCTACGAGCACTCAAAGCGCTTTACAATGTATGCCTCTCATTCACCCATTCATTCATACTCCGGTGGCAGTGGCTGCCATGCAAGGTACCATCCTGCCACCGGGAGCAATCGGGGTTCAGTATCTTGCCCAAGGATACTTCGATGTAGTCAGATGGAGTGGGGCTCGAACCTGCAATCCTCCGATACCGAACGGCACCTCTACCATCTGCGCCACCATCGCCCCACAATACACACACACACATTCACCTCCCCCAACTCCACCCACTTTGGATGGCTTTCATGTGAGCGAATATCAAATGCTCTCACATGAAGTGGCTCATATATTCTACAGTTACTGGCAAAGAACACATGTATTATCAATAATTTCAGTTGTTGCCTTCTAGTAGCTTATTCTACTGATAATGACACTAAACATCTGGTGACAGTGATGGATGCAGATTCTTTCTGTCAGAGTCATTCTGCTGAAGTTTCACACAACTGAAAGTATGAATAAAAAATTGAACTTGAAGATTCATGTTCCCAAACATCTGGTAAAACAACACCTTCATTTAGATCTGCATAAAAATGCTGTTCACGCCCTTCCTATGTTTCAGAAACAAACAGCATTTACAGTTTTATTTCTACTCTGCTTGAGGTGGGTAAATGGTGGTTAGAGGTGGGTAAAAAATACTGTATTTAAACTATATTTATTTATTTACCACCTTGCCCATGGCGTATGTGTATGTTCTGAGAGACACATCCCAGCGGAAGGATGCCTGTTGATGTGTGGCTCCAGCTGTAAAACTAGCAGCAGCTGTGGGGGCACGGCCAGGGCAACTAATGTGGTTCTGCATGCTTGGCTTTTTAAAGGCAGGTACAGTAAAACATGACAGCCAAAGACCTCCAGACACCCATGGACACATGGCTGAGTGGCTTTGGTGCCTTCATTTGTAGCTTGCGAGAAGTTTTTCTTTTTTTCTCACCATTCTCTTTCTCTCTCTTTCTCTCACTGGGTATCTCTCTCCTCATCCCTGCCCTATCCCTTCTCTCTCTTCCCCTCAGTCCTCCTCTCCCCATCCATTCCTCTCTCTCTCTCTCTCTCTCTCTCTCTTTCTCCTTCTCTCTCTCCCCCATTTGGCTCTTTGAGAGCTCTCTTCGTTACCCAGACAGCTCGCTATCGATCGTGGGCTCTGGGCTCCGCTCAGGGAGGTTCAGAGCCTTGACTAAGGGGGCGTGTGTGTGTGTGAACTGGGGTGCTGAGAGGGGAATCACTGGGAACGAGTGGGGGCTCCACTCAGCTCGGCACGGCTCAGTTTAGCGTGCTCGTGCAGAATGGAAAAATAAGCCTGCTGCTTCTGGCACCACCTTCACCACCACCACCGCTGCACATAATTAACTGCACTCCAGAGACATGGTGGTGACACAGAGATGGTGCTCATCTTGACAATACCCAAAGCAAAAATGAAAAACGCATGTATATGTACTGCACACATATGCACACATGCATTTATGCATATATACTGTATACACGGAGTACTTACAAACAGACAGACATGCAGACTATGTCTCTCTATGTCTTATTTCACTGGCTGGTGCATCCTATCTTAAGTGCGTATATATCGACCGTTCCCACACTGAGTCCATTCTGTAAAAAGACAACTAAATAATGTGCAGCCTTCCATGCAGTAGCCTTAGACACATTAAGACGTACAGAACAATGAGAGCTGTCGCTTTTGTTTACTCACACAACATCTTTGATAGACTATAGGTACTCAGCCAAAATGAAAACAGCTCTGATAAAGATTTTTGTTATTGCTGCTTTGTGGCAGTAATGCAAACAACAAGGTAGGCAGAAACTCTGACTAAGAAACTCTGTTACCCAGCTTTCATACCGTAGAATTGTGGCATGGATTGCAGGAAAACATAATCGTGTAAAAAATCAAATGAAAAAAATTGTAAAAACAATTTGCCACAAAATGGAAACAAAAACATCTCACTCTTTCTCTCACTCTCTGTCTTTCTCACTCTTTCAAGGAGACTACAGATAAATTTCAACCTAAATATGTGTTTAATGTGTGTGATAAACCTAGAGGAAGTAGTAAACCTGGAAAAAAAGCTGCCTGACCAATTTCTAATAAAGTAGCCTGTTTGTTAAGTTTAGAGAATTGGGATTCCAGATTCTTCTAGTGCCAAGTGCACCATTAACTTTGGCCTAAATTTACCAAGTTTACCCAGTTAACCACCTACTTAGAATACTTCACTTATTTACTTTATTTGTTTGTGTGTTTGTTTTGCATTTTTAAGGCAAACCTTTGGAGAGATGTTCAAATGTGTTTGTGTGTGTCTGCGTGAGCATTTGTTTGTGCGTTTTGAAACATTTCCCTGCTTACAAGGGTGAAAGGCAACAACAGGTAATTACCGTATACCGGTCTATTCTTATTCCCATACTTCAACCAATATGATTTGCCTGAGGATTATGCAGTGGTTACCTGCACTCTCTGATTATAATGGCAGGTGCTCTGAAGCAGTTGCAAAGACACGCTGCAGCCTTGAATCATTACAGTTATTATAACACTGTCTCACACACTCAATCTAGCGATTATGATTGCATTTTACAACTGGATTTCATACATACACACACTCACACACACATACATGCACACACACAAACACACATGCACCGGGTGCAAATGTGCATATGCAGACACACACACACACATAAATGCAAACGCTCTCTCTTTCTCTCTCTCTCACACACACACACACAGACACACACACACTGCCATTAGTTGATTGTTGGAGTGGTGCCACAGTGACAGCCCTAATTGCTCCGGCGCCTATCCAGTGTGATGAATGATCTATTTGTGTCGAATGAGCTTGCTGCCACTACACACACACACACACACACACACACACAATAACACATACCTTCAAAAGCTGTGATTGGATGTATTTCCGCAGACTAAAATTGTTCTTCAGTCTGAATTTAACATGCACACCTACCCAGACCCACTACATACACCCACCCATCCATACCCCCACTCTATACAGTACATAACCCCAGGTAAAGACACCGGGGAAACAGTAATGGAGAGTGGAAGTAGTTTTTTTTTTCCAGTCCCTGTCTGGCCGGCCTACCTCAGGACAGGGAGATGTTTGCAGCTCTGACACACACACACACACACACACACACACACACACACACACACACACAGACAAACACACACCAGCTGAACCTCCTTCCTGAATCTGAATCATGGTCATCAGAACAACACTGTTCACTGTCCAGCAGGGTTTATTGATTGACACACACACACAAACTGGGAAACACTTTAAATAACACATTACTAATGGAGCTAATCTTAAATTTTTATGTGGGTGAGTGTGTATACGTGTGTGTTTATTGTGCTATTATTGTAAGGTGAGTGAGTGTGTGAGTGTGTGGTATGTGTGGCAAAACGTGTGTGCTTTTTCAGGGGAAGTAATTCCACAGCGTGTTTTGTGAACCATCTGATATGGCTGCAGTAAAAGAGGCTTGTTTCTGTCTGTGACATTGCATGGTGACACTAACAGTGTTTACAGACTGATCAAATTTGCAGGAGATTTGATGCAATAATAAAAAAATAAATTGTTGATTTTCAACAGAGGTTTAATGACATTTCAGCATACCACTACACACACACACACACTCTCACACTCAATAATGTTTACTTGTTTAACGTGTTTCAATGACATCCTCCCCATTTTTATCATAAAAATAGAGTCAGTTTGAGAACATGACCTTTCTCTTCACATTACTTTAACTTAGGGTTTGTAAGTTAACTTTGTCTCTTCACATTACTTTAACTTAGGGTTTGTATTGTCATATTGATATATCTGTTATTGATTTAGTGGATTGCCTAGGCAGTAAAGGTTGATCGAAATTGAGAGTGACAGAAGTCAAAAGAGGTTGTTGAAACATGTAATAAAGACACAATATTATCAATCATGGATCCATCACTGCGCACTTCCCAAAGAAATAAATTGTGCAGTGAACACCCATCCCCCTATACACACACACACACGTTTTACACTTCTAACCCATGATACCTATTCTGTCATGTTTTAGAGTGTCATATAAAAGGTCCTTCTATGAGACAGAGAGGGGGAACGATTGAAAAGCAAGAGAGAACACAAGACAGAGGCCAAAGTGGACATTGCTACTGATGACCACACACACACATGTACACACACACACACACACTGGGCATTTGTTCTGATGAAAACAGCTTTTTGTTGACAATGATGATGGGTCCAATTCAGCCAGTGTCCTTCCAACCCCAACTCAGGAGGAGAATACAGATGAAAAGATATTAGGAACAAAGGACAGAGGGTGAGGTCTCTCTCTCTCTTGTTTTTTTCTCTCTTAACCTACAGCCTCTCTCTGTATCACTCTGTCTCTCTCCTTTTTTAGTGTCTGTCTCTCTCTTCCCCAGTCTCTTACATCCTCCGCCTCTCTCTCTCTCTCTATCTCTCTCTGAGTGGGCGTTTGTGAGTGCAAACAGTCTGGCTGAGTATCTGAGATTTCTTTTTTTCTTTGCTTTCTTTTTCTTTCATAATTTATATTTTGTTTGTTTGTTTGTTTGTTTGTTTTAGGGCTTGCTGGTGTTTTGTTTGCAACCAGTGCTTTTTTAGCTGGTTGCTGAAGTAGTAATGGGCAGAATTGAGTTTGCACAATCTGAGTAGGCGTCATGCCATTAAAATCCCTGTAAACTTCAACATTTCTGTTGAGGAGTGTAGTTTCGCGGTTGGGGCTATTGTGGGTTATGATAGTGTTGTTTCTGTCTCAATGGTTCAGTGGTAATCTTTCTCTATAGTACTGATAAAGTTAGTGAGATTGTCACATCAAGTGTTGTAAGTAATGAAAATCTAGTCAATGTTCTTCGTTACTCCTTCCAGACACGTGATTTGTTTAATATCCCACCATTTATCAGTGACAAAATTATTAGTTGTGACTTGGCAAGATATGGGCAGATAGTGTATGTAAACAAGAACACTTGTTTTCTAAAACAAGTGTTTTTATTTAGGAGAGATGTTCACATGTAAGTGATCTCAATATTGCTTTCAAATTTAAAGTTGATCGATTTGATATTTGATTTGATTTGATTTGAATGTTTTTGTAGTGATTTTTTTTCTTGGTAAATTTGTTTTGTTTTGTGCTTTCTTTCACACATGACTTTTTTTTTACTTGGCAACATTGATATTAGTTTAGTTAGTTTATTTTTTTTGCACATTTAAAAGAAGAGAGCAAAACAAACAAAGAATACAAGTACAGTGCAGGAAGAGGCAAAAGCCAAATAGGCTTATATGAAGCCTCGACTTAGAAAATAACAAAAAAAAAAAAAAAAAAAAAAAACAATAAGAACTAATTCACATATTTCTAACCAACAGATAATATACATGGGTTAAACAGTGAAAATCGGACAAAAAGTAATACATATGCATATAACAAATTACATTTGTGAATTGTGAATAATTTTTAATATAAGGATATGGATAAATTAAATTATAATAGAGAATAGAAGTGAGTTTAGGGAGACAAGTTGGCTAATCTTCCTTATTATACCAATTGATTTATTAACTTTTTTACTAACCCAGTCTACATGTTCTCTCCAACTCAAGTGTTGGTTGAGAGTGACTCATAGGAATCTAGTGGATGATTCTTGAGGCATCTCAGATGATTCAAGAACAATTTTAAAGGATTCTTTTGGATATCCCTTTTTACCTTTGAAAATCATAACATTTGACTTTTTAACATTCAATGATAATTTATTTAATTTAAACCACATAGCATAAGAATCTGGGCCACTGTTGGTTTATTTTATAAGCATTAAAGTCTACTTACTCGTAATTAAGGTGGTATCATCTGCAAACATAATTGGGGAAAGAACATTTGAGACATTTGATAAATCATTAATGTAAATAAGGAACATTAATGGACCAAGAATGGAGCCTTGTGGAACTCCACATTGCAAACTAACCTTGTTTGAGTCACAACCTTTAAAACAAACATACTCTATCAGAAATATAATTTGTTAATTATTAATAAGTAGAATCATGAAAGCCATATCTATGCAATTTTTCAAGTAAAATACAATGGTCTACAGTGTCAAATGCTTTTGATAAATCAATAAAAATACTACAGGCAAACTCATTACTATTAAGTGCAGAGGTAACCTTGTCAATCATATTAAGTATGATAGCCATTTTTGACTTCAAGGAAAGATCATGCCTAATTTTGAATTCAAGGTCACAGTGAATAAAGACACACCCCCACCAACTCTATTCTCTCTTACGTAATGTACAGACTTTGGTAATTCAAACAGTTCTTTTACACCTTATTTTAGCCAAGTTTCGGATAAGGCTATAAAAGTGAATTTGTGTTTAAGAGCTGATAGGAAATGATAGGTCTGGGACGCTCTGATGATGAGTATTTCCCAGTCCTGTAAACCCAGTCCATCTTAATTTTCGTGTGATCCAGTTGTAATTGTTCATTAAGTGAAAGAAAACTCATTATAGCTTCTTCTCAAAAGTACATGTTTATTGCTAAAAATAGCCGGGCTGAAACAGGGTGCTTCTTGATGTCGGCACCGCTAAGATACACCTTATTTGCATGGTCCAACCAAAGATCATTTGGAAACGTCTCTGGTCCAATCCCCTGTTGCTTTATGAATTTGCCAGGGGAGTCGGGAATTACGAATATTTTCGTTCTAAGCCTTTTAAATAAGCCTGTAAATAACGTGCTATAGTACTCCTGGATCACTTTCAGCCACTCACATTTGCAAACGCTATTATGGAGGCTCAAAGAACTTTTTATGATGGTCAAAAAATGTGTTCTATGGTTCCTTTAATGGTGCTAGAGATGTTAAAGAGAGCAAAATTGTTTGAAATAATGAAACAAAAAAACAGAGATGTACTATTTGCACAGGAAAAACATTCTAAGAAGAGTTTTTCTGACTGGATAAGAGAGTCTATATTGGAGGTGTGGCTATATTTATGTGTTCCACTTACTTTTACTGCTGATGATATTATAGCAGGACATCTTTTGAAAGTCTGAGCTACTTCTGAACTTTGAACTATTTTGTATGTGTTTCACCTTGATGAGAAAGAATGTATTTCTTAAAGACCCACTCCAGTCATTTTTTTGACACTGTATTTGCAATATAGTTCGTTATAAAGTTGCACTAATCAGTTTTTTTCATGAAAAAATCTCTTCATATGGTCTAAATAATAACCATACAGATCCATACCTCCACACCGATCCCTGAAATTGAGATTTCCTCGGAACTAAAACTGTGGTTCCAGACAAGTATTCTAGAATCCCGTCCAAGACCGTTTATCTATGAGTCTATGACGCATAAGCTCTCCCGTTTGATAACTTCACAGCCTAAAAGCTGGCCCACACTACACGACTTTATAATCTTATAAGATTTTTTCGGGAGTACACCACACACTAGAAGAGAATCTTAGCCGACGTTTTCCTTTCCACGATCGTATAAGATTGGAACGTTCAAGGGAACACAGTACACTACAAGAACATTCGGCCAGACTTACCATTTGCGCTCAATTTTTACTATGGCTGATTAGGTTTGTGTTGATGGAAGCAAAACGATTTAGGCTACTGCCCAATACTCTGCTGGTTTGTTCTGACTAGTGAGTGATCAGAGAAGATGTCAACGCCAGTGCTTGAGAAAATACTCGCTTTCTGTGTTTGTAATACATACATACAGGCTAAAACGTTTGTAAATAGCCTATTGTGGCGTAGCCTATAGCCTACTCTAAGCAGAAGAGCTGGCAAAAAGACTCCCATAGTCAAGTTCATTCATTTTAGCTGGCCTGCTGTCAATGAGTTCTTATTTTACCTGAATGATAGAGAAGATATAACGGAACGTTTAGCCTATCAGAGCATCTTCATTCACAACATTTAGCAAAAGAAGCAGAAGAGAAAAGCTGCATAGAAGTATTTGCGTTGAGGGAAAGAAAACGATTTAGGCAATGCTAACAGGTAGAGGATATAAGGAACATTTTAAGAATGACAGCAGAGGAGTTTGAGGTGTTTAGGCCTAAAAGTTGCGCCAATCAAGGAACAAAACACCAAGATTAGAAAGGCTGTCAGTGGCTGCGAACAACTAGCCATAATGCTGGAACTGCTCTGATTAACGTTAACTAGTTCACCGTGACCTAAGTGTTTCCCATAAAATGACTGACGTTGGCCCATCATAATTTAATGTTACCATACCACAGCCTAAACATGTCCACTCACACAGTGGCTATTTAAACAAAACCTGATATTTTAATCAGTTGTAACAATAAAACCTGTGCTTACCTATTCTGTGAACTCCAAATCTTAGCAAATTCACTGACGTCGGTATCCTTGGCTAAGTAGCAGTAGGCTACTGAATGTGGACAAGGCTATGGATAGGCTATTTAAAAAATCCATTACACGTCTAATCCCCAGAAATTAGAAGTCGCATGCTTCCAGTTTTTTCTTTTTCATTTATTTTCTGAGGGTGGGTTTAGTTTATAAGCTGTTTAGTTTAGTGGGTACTCTAGTAAACCCTGGTTTAGTTGCTGCCGATGACTTGAATTTTGACAACGAGAATGTTTGCTCTCAAACAGCGCTATAAGAACATTTTTGAGCACAATCAATCGTGAGAAGTAAAATGATTGGACCAACATATTTCCTAGTATGGCATTTATTTTTATGACAGTCTGAATGTGAGAATAAAACCAAACAAATGAAGTAATTGCAATTATTTTTTTTTTATCCAGGGTCAAACTAATCTGCCGTATTAAATGTATGGCTACTTAAGAAAAGGAGGAGAAACATGTCTGAAAGTCTTAGCTATGAAACGCAAATATAACTTCTCTCACTCGCGTTCTACGACCAGCCTGAAATATCAAACATGACACGATCGGGGACTTCTGTTCGGTCATTCAATAGAATGGAACACCAGGCGTACAGATGACGACATAAAATCAAGGAATTTAATTCCGTTATTTGAGACATAAACTGGTGAGCTGTCAGATAAATCAAAATATTCTTAGGGATGACGTTAAAAAAAATTTTAAGCCCTTAATATCACTTATTAAACATAAAACACACAACACAAATATGTGAAAATGCAAAAAAACATAATTTTTGCCGGAGTGGGTCTTTAAACAAATTATGTAAAGTGTTGAGTAGTTGTAAAAGTGATGATTATTTAATTGTATCAGATGATTTTTATTCTACAGGGTTAAATACTGATAGAAACCACCCAGAACCTCACATTGCTTCAAGGAAGAAACTAGTAGAATTGAAGAAGCATGAACTTGCTGATATATGGTGTATTTTTAATCATCATAGGCAGTATGGTTCAGTGCAAGTAGGAATTAAGTATATTAAAACAGAGTGCATATTGACACTTTAACACCTCTTCGGTGAATGATGCAAATTGTAGAGAAACTTTTAGAATGATTTTAGAGAGACCAAAACATGTTTTCTACATTATCCCTTCAAAATTGTGTTTTTTTTAAAGGTGCAAAGAAAGCAGGTATGTCAACAATATAACTTTAGTTTAACTTGCATTAATTGGCTGACCCGTTGGACTTGAAGGCATAGGGGTGCTTTGGTGTGAAAAAGAGTGTGAAAGAGATGGATGACCCTTCACATTTTTGAGTCAGGAAAGAAAGAATGGACAAAAACGCTCTATTCACACCCTGCGATCAGAACCTGGGGCCATGTACAAAGCTTGCGTTCGCACAAAAATGCTGCGTACGCCACTTCTCACGCAGATGTAGAAAGACCGACTTGAATGTGGAAAACTGCGGTCCTCCACACAAACTTCATGGCTGGCGTACGCATATTTCTGGTGCATGTCAGTCGGCGGCACCTAGAGGCAATGCAGCGCAACCACATTATGTGTAGTCCATAGACTGTATATAAAAGTGTAATCGCGGACAAGACATTAAGTAACATTGCAATATAGAAGTGGATTTGAACGTCGGAATGAGTGATCTTAAATGCACTTCAATTATGCTTTATGTTGAGACACATTATGTAACAATGTGGATAGGTTAAACTTACGGTAAGCATATAAAAAATATACTGTCTACAGTGCAGTAACAAAGATGGAAGCACCAGCAGGACAACCAGCAATATTATTATCAGTGATGACTGGTTTAAACATTCAGGACCATGCCTGACATCTACGTTAATTTCTCCTCACACATTTATCGTGAAATTTGTGACTGCAATATCATTAGGTGATAGGCTATTGGTGGAGTAGGCTACATGTTGAACTCAATTGTTTATGAAATATACTAGCTACTACTAGCAGGTAAGTAAGTTCTTTAAATATGTTCAGCTTCAATGCGATACTGCTAGGTCAAGTCGGAATCCCCCTCTGCTGGCGAGACCACGCCGACAACGACCTTGCATAGCTGTCACCCTTTGCCTAAAGCTGGATTTATACTTCTGCGTCGCGTCGTCGCAGACACCGTCGCAAACACCTTCGCCGACGTTTTTGATTTATACTTCCGTGGTCGATTTATACCTCTGCGTCCGCGTAATTGCTGCGCGTGGCAGTTCACTGCCACAACGCTAGGGGGTTATTGAGTTTAGAAAGGGTCCTTTGCGTGTGTGTTTTCCGGTCTTTGCGTTGCGAGTATTGGCTTCTGGTGCAAATCAACAGGCTGTAGCTAGCGGCAAGCTACAAGCTGGCCTCATCCACAGTGTCATCTATTGTGTCAGAGGTTTGCAAGCGCTGTGGACAACACTGCACCCCGAGTTTTTGCCCTGTCCATCAATTAACCAGTGGGAAACAATAGCCGGAGATTTCTACTGACTGTGGAACTTCCCAAACTGTGTCGGATGCGTTGATGGGAAGCTTTGTCTGGTTAATAAGCATAGTTATCAGGTCATTACTTTCTATGGTCAACTGTCTTTGTCAGGTGAATGGGTATTTATAAGGCCATTTATGTAAGTTCAAAAATGCCGGTCTTGTACACACAACGCACTGGAAAGGCGGAGAACTGGAACTGATGTAAAGTGGACCAATCACAATCCATGACGTATGCGTCGGTCTGCGTACCGTGTCGGCGACACTTTGACGCGAAGTCAGGATTTTTTTCATGCGCACGAAAGGTGTTTGCGTAGTGTCGGCGAAGGTCTAATTGGTGTCGGCGAAGGTTTGCAACGACACAACGCAGAAGTATAAATCCAGCTTAAGACGAGCTCAACGATTGCGGCTTCGCTGCCCATGTAACCCACGTGGGCAGCTATTTTCTTTTTACATCCAGTTTTACATCGGACCATTTTTAGGTCAGCGATAATTCTATATTTTTCTCCTTCTTTTCTCCGTTTTTCTTCTTCAAACAAGGGCAATATTATGGCTTGTTTTTACTAAGTAGAGAATTAAAAAAGGAGAAAATGGTCTTCGCCCATCTCGTTAACATATGTAATTGAGGGAGGAGAGAGGATGGAGTGTATTGCTCGTGCATGTGCGCTGAATTCCACTGTAATTGGGATGTACGACGAGAATGTGTTTGAAAACCTGCTTAGGTACAGATTGATACATCCGGATTTTTTTGTGTGTACGCATCTTTCCAGTTTTGCTTGTACGCAAACATTTGGTAGGAAATCCAAGTCTTAGTACACGAGGCCCCTGGAGATTTGCTTACAGAGTCAGCTGAGATTCAGAAGAATGCAGTCAGTTTTTATTCTGATTTCAATGCTTCTGAATACTGTGAACAGTTGGAAATTGGGATTTTTTTTAATGATTGGCTTCCCAGGACCTCTGAGAAAGATACAAAATCCATTGGAAAAGCCATTGCCTTTGGAGGAACTTGGTGCTGCTCTTATGACTATGAAGACTGGAAGGTTACCTGGTATTAATGGGAGTTTTTAAGACATCCTGGGCAGAGATTGGAGATGATCTGCTACAGGTTTTAAATGACAGCTAGAGCACAAATGGCGTTGCTGCCCAAAGGGCTGCTTTAGTTCTGCTTCCAAAAATAAGGTGATCATCATGAAATGAAGAACTGGAGGCCTGTGGCACAGGAAAAAAAAAACATTTGACTGGGTTGAACATACTCAGTACTCTTGAAATACTTTAATACCTTTTGGTTTCATTCAATAGTCATTGTTAAGGCAGCCAAGAAATAAAGAGTGGTAGCCTAGCTTGAGTTGTTTCCTATTTTCCCCTTTTAGTGTTCCTAATAGTGCATTCTTTAAACCATTTTAAAAAAATAGGGTATTTATACATTCTATAAATTGAGAGGTGGCCCTGTCTAGTCTGCATGGCCATCCAATGAACTTATGTGACGATGGCAGCTGCTGCAATCAACTGAAATTACTTTTGTTTGCCTTTGTAATTATTGATCGCAATTCGCATGGAATAGTTTGTTGTCAACCACTTCTTTCATCTGCATTGGTATTGCCACCGGTAAGTGGCTTAATATTTTCTTCATTTATAGATCATATGCCTTCCAAACATCTTAAGTTGCAGATGTAATTTATAGCTGAAGTTGAATTGAAGTTTTAGCTTCTACATGTTGTTTATAATAGCACTAGATTCCTCTTATATTTTCAATTGAAGCCTCGGCATAAAAAATGTTGGTTGTGTAGACAACTTTGTAAAGCAATTTACGTTGGGATATTATTTTTATATTGAGTGTTGGTGGGAACCACGAACGTAGCACAGCATTGTGCGATCACAAGTGTTTGTGTCACCAGTGATAAAAAGTTGTGGGCAGAGAGATAGGGTTATAAACTGTTGGATGTCGTCCATCAGAAAATACTTTTTTGTAGGATCAATGGACCTACTGTGGAAACCCCTATCTTATGTCATACTACAGAAGCTTCGGGGATTAAAGAAAAATCTCCCTCTTTTCAAAATGGATCCTAAGAGACTGCCTTGTTAGAAACTACCATCATTTTGTTGTGGATCAAAAAGGTTCTGTGCTTCTTTCAAATAAGATGTGAATTTTCAATATCTGTACCCTTGCTGTTGAAGGTGGGAAAGTTTGATCAAACGATGTATCACTACCTCTGGACAGTACTTAGCAGGGCCAAAACTTGAAAATGTGGAGCTGGTAGCCTCAAACTTTAATATGGAATCAACATGCGTCTATCTATGGCACAGTCGTTAAGCAAATGTAAAGGACTCTTTACGAAGGAGGAGTGTAATATGTCAAGTTACTTTGTGAAAAGGAGATCTCCGTTTCCAAAATGGAATCTCATACCCCTGTTTAATGAGTGTGTGGTGACAAAATATATCTAGATGAAACTAATAGTAAGGGAACATGTAATGTATGTGTAAACATGTCAAATCAAAACTACTGTAAATGCAAGAGCTGGCACACCCCGGCATGTCAATCTTGGGCTAGATGTGACTGTCCAACCGAACTGGAGAGTTTTCTGTAAACCACCGTTAACAAAGAAATATGGGGACCTGCAATAGAGGATTTAGCAAGGCGATGTTGCTGTGTCTTAGTGTTGCGTGACCACTACGATATCCAGCCGCAGGTAGGCATCCATCAAGCACTGCCGCAAAGAACGTGGCTGTCCCTGACAGACTGAGCTCCAGGTGATGGGAAGACAGACCCATTTGGGCAGGCAAGCTAATACCAGTTCTGTTTTATTTAATACCCCTTCTTTTGTTTCAGTGTAATATTCTGAGGTAGAAGATCAAAGTCAAAGTCAGTTTTATTTGCCAATTTCTTCAAATGTACTTGACATACAAAGGAAAGATGTTGTGCTATATGTTCTGAGAGATACAGCTCCGCTTGAACCCTCTTTGGATTCAGTTGCAATGAAAGAACTTGACGCTTTTGAGACCATATTGTGTTATAGAAATGGTCATCTTCACTTTAGAGAATATATGAATTAGTGTTTTTGTTGTTTTCTTGCAATATAAGATTACTCTTGTATTATGTGAACTTATAGTTCTTTAAAAAAAAAAATTTAATCACATCTACGTGTGTGTGTGGTTGGGTGTTTTTTCAGTTTTCCAAGTAGTTTCCGGTTGTGACTTGGTCCTAAACAGTATGGAGAAGAGTTCACATGCTGAAAACACACAGAGAGAGGGTGCAAAAAGAATTTCATACAGAGCCATATTATCCACTCCATGGCCACGCTCCATCCAACAAAGAGAATGCATAAACCCTGCCTTTGACCGAGACTAAAAGTGCATCAAATGGATATCTTAATCTATGCCATGGACGCCTTTGAACTGGGACTTAGAAATGCACCATAGAAAGCACCAACCGACCTATGACCGATGGCATGTGGAGCTCTTTGAGAAATGGCTTATTTATAATGCAGACACCCTCCACCATTTTGATGCTAGGAGCTTAATTCTACTTCATCTATAATCTATATTTAAATTTGTTCAGTTTATTTTAGCTCCCATAAAAGCCAGATTCATTGAAGAAACATGAGGGGGCTGGTGTGTGTATGTTTGAGTCTGAGTATGGGAGGAGAGGAAGACATGCAACGCAGCAATGAATGTGCATGTGCTTTCTGACATGCTATGCAGAGCTGCTAACAACCAGCACAAGCGGGGAGAGAGCTTCCGTATGGTATGTGCAGCTGCCCCCTCGAAGGAGAGAGAGGGGTCAAATGTTGCTGTGTCTAAGTGTTGCGTGACCACTACGATATTCAGCCGCAGGTAGGCATCTATCAAGCACTGCCACAAAGAACATGGTTGTCCCTGACAGACTGAGCTCCAGGTGATGGGAAGACAGACCCATTTGGGCAAGCAAGCTAATGCTAATGCCATGCTAATGTCTGGTGGGTGCCATGTTAGGGCTTTAGAGAACACGGGCAGTGGTGTGTGCTGTCCCGACACACTCCCAGAGGTCCTGATGCAAGTGTGTGTGTGTGTGTGTGGTCCTTTTTCACTGTGTTTAGCGATGCCCCATGTGTCAAGCTCACCTTTGGCTATTTTTTTTTCATTCTGTGTGAATTTTTTTCATTTTCAGTGTGAGGCGTAACGCTCGTGGTGGATGGAGGCATTTTTTGACACTCTGCACAGCTGGAATTGAACTACGTCTGATACCCCCCCACACCTTACTGCACCTCACACAGACACCACTTCACTGCCCACATTCCCCCTACCTGACACACACCATTCCACTGCATACCCACACACTCTCTCACACACACACCTGTCTTCCTCCATACATTCATGTGTACTTATTTTTAATAAAAATGATATTAAAGTTTCTCTTATTTTTAAGTCTGCTTATTACGGTATATTAATACATTCACTCTGCCTAGATATATTTTTATTTGTGGGCTGTCAAATGATTAAAAAAAATCACAGCAAACTAAAGCATGATGCACAAATTAGAATATTTGTTTTGAGTTTTGATTATAGGCATAGTCTGTTTCATAATCTTTCTAAATAATGATACTTCAGACATTTAGTAGACATATGTGTGAAATTGTTTTTAGAAAAATAACTGTATTGTTGCAAATAAATAGTATGGCTAGAAGGCAAGCTAAAATGAGTAAGTATAGTAGTTTGACTCCTGACAGTTCAGTCAAGTGAAGCAGTGCACTGCACGGCATGCACTTCACCTGTAAATTGACCAAGTAAATTCACTCGTGTCGCATATGCAGTCAATATAAATAGCAATTTTACGGCCATTTTAAGTTGTGGAGAGGCAGTTTCCACAGTTCACGTTATAACTAATATTTTTCACATTATATCTATTATTTTGCATGCGAGCGAGCTGCGAAAAATGTGTATTGTTCCTTAACACTGCATTAACAGCAACATTTATTTTAATCGTCATTAAAGTTACATTGCATTAATGCACTATTAAAAGGCCCACTAAGAAACAGTTTACAGTTAATTAATCCTTTTCATACTGTTTAGGATGCTAAAATAAGTCATTACATGGCGAACAAACGCTGTAGCCATTGTGGCCTATAGCGGTAAATACAGCACTTGCAATGTTCAGCAGCACGGACTGTCCTACATGCAATGCCAATACAGACCTCTGTGTGGGGCTCACGAAAATCATGCCTGCTTTCCGCCTTCATCAGAGAGTGGCGAAAGCTGAAAGCACAGGAAGGCTGCAAGAGTGATGCGCGATCTAGCATTCATGTTGCTGCGATTGTAAGTATCACTGCAAATATTTTTCTTTTTTGTGCATGCTTGTTCTTTGGCTTAGTAAGTCAATGCTTGTGAAGAATTTTTCTTATGAATGCGGTCTGTGGGTGGATCACTTTGTGGCTAGTGTGGATGTTTGTTTAGCTAGGTAGCTAGCTCGGTGGCTAAACATTGATTCGTTGTTTTTAGACATCTAGTTTGCTATTTAGCAAACTTGCTTGGTTGAATTCATGTTCGTTTAACTTGCAAACTTGGCTAGCTCGGTGACTAAACTTTGGTTTGTTGTTTAGCTATTTCGTCGTTTACTATTTGACAAACTTGCTTCGTAATTGAAGTTGATTTACTCAATAGCACACTATTTGGCGAATACTTGGTTTGCAGTGAGTTTACAGTGAACTGTGTAACGTTAGTTAGATTATCATTTACCGATGTCCCTCCTGTAGAATGCTTCTATTTGTTTCCCATTACTTTTTCTTTTGACCATACATTGCATGATCGTTGTCTTTTGCTAATCGAGGCCCTGTTTGTGTGTTGCTTCTCTCGATTGTAGTTACAAACAACGGCAAGTAACCTCCACCCCAAGCAAGGTACGCCCTCGACCTCCACAGCCACCAGTGTCCAGTTTCACAGAGGAGTCGGACCGTGAACAGTATGTTTTTCACCCGTTGATTTAGTGTGCGTGCAGTTCATTCCTTCGTGCCAGCAAGGTAAATTTCTGTTCCCTATATTCTACTGTATATGTGGGTGTGGTGTTCTCTCCCCTGGCCCTCTTTTTCTTACTCACACGCTTCATTTCATGTTGTGAATTTATATTATCACTTATCAGGACCACATCGGAGTTGCATTCCAAAATCACATACTCATGTATGCTTCCAAGCACAAGAGCAGCCACCCAGTACAGCAGAACTGGTTAAAATGCATGTCTTTCTTGGGGACTTGGGCCACAGAGAGACGGAGGACCCCGAGGACTAAAATACTACCTGTAAAAAATAAAGGTGCCATAAAACAAACGTTACGGATACTAACGTATCCTCAGTTCTCTGAGTGAGAAGCCGAAACGTACGAGTGGATGATGCCTATCATCTCCTGCTTTTCTGAAGTCATTTTCAACCAACCCTTTGAAAAAAGGGCAGTAAGCGCACTGACGCACGCAGGCAACTACTTAGACAGCCCTGCGTGACGTCAGAAAGTCTATATAAAGACTGCGCTTACGCTTCAGGTCCTCTTTGCCAAGCTCGCCAGCGTCGGCGATTGAGGCCCGAAGCGTACGTTTCGGCTTCTCACTCAGAGAACCGAGGATACGTTAGTATCCGTAACGTTCTCTTTTGTTTCGAAGCCGAAACGTACGAGCGGATCACTACAACCAAGCCTCAAGAGCCCTACACCAAGGAGCCCGAGGTGGGAAGATCCATGGGACCGCCGCCGGGCCCAGAGAGAACACTCTCTGCTACACCCGGCCTGGTGACGTCCAATGCGTAAAAACGCGCGAATGTGTTGACTGAGGCCCACGAAGCACTCAAACAGATATCCTTCATAGGGACGCCTTTCCAGAAGGCCCAAGAAGCCACCACTCCACAGGTGGAGTGCGCCCTGACATGAGCAGGCGGAGGAACACCCGCCGCCTCATATGCCAGGCGTATGGCTTCCGTAAGCCAATGCGACATGCGTTGGGTAGACAAGGCCTGACCCTTGGCACGCTCGCCATGGCAGCAGCAGGCACCAGTTGTTCGTCTTCCTGATGCTCTGCGTACGCGTCAAATAGGCACGAAGCGCTCTGACCGGGCACAGAGTGACGGGCACAGAACTGCCCGTCTCAGGAAGGGCTGCGAGCTCAATGACCCTCGAATGAGGGTCAGTAGACAGCACTTTTGGGCGAGAAAAGGGATTTGGTCGCAGCGTTACCCGCGCGTCACCTTGCGTGAACTCAAGACAGTCAGGACTGACCGACAAGGCAGTCAGAGCGACAAACCGAGACCAGAGCGAGCAGAAGCGCAGTCTTAAAGGAAAGCATCGATAGACTGGCACTCGACAGAGGGTCAAAGGGCGTAAGGGCCAGTCCGCGTAGGACAGTGGCCAGGTCCAAAGTAGGGACCGAAGGAGAGGAAGAGGGGCGAAGCCGCCTGACGCCCTTCATGAAGCGCGACGCAAGGGCATGCTGAAATAGCTGCGAGGTACACCTTCAAAGTAGAGGGTATACGACCCTGATCAAACAGGTGTTGCAAAAAAGCAAGCACCTTGCCAGTAGGGCAGACTAGAGGATCACAGCCTCTGTCTCTGCACCACGTGCTGAATACACGCCACTTCAGTGTATACAACGACCTAGTGGATGTAGCTCTAGCAGCCTGAACGGTCTCTATCACTGCGTCTGACAGGCCGCTCTGTAGGAGACGCGCCCGTTCAGGGGCCAAGCCGTCAGTCTCCACGCTTCCGTCCTGGGGTGCCACAGCGACCCGTGAGCCTGCGATAGGAGGTCCCTCCTCAGAGGGAGGGTCCACGGCTGGCCGTCCAACAGTGAGACCAGATCGGAGAACCAGCTCTGAGGTGGCCAATTGGGGGCGAACAGAATCACCCTGTGAGCCCCCGCTCTGATCCTGGCCAACACCTGACGCATCAGAGGAAGGGGGGGAAAAGCGTGGAGCAGACCGCGCGGCCACGGGTGTGCCAGCGCGTCTGACCCTAGCGGCGCATTTCGTTCCAGCGAAAACCACGCTGGGCAATGAGCGTTCTCTCTCGAGGCGAAAAGATCGACTCGTGCCCGCCCGAAGCGGGACCAGAGGCTGTGCAAATTCTGCCGGAGCAGAGCGGCGGCATGAGGAGGCAGCAAGGACAAACGAAGTGCTATGCTGCCTCCGAGTGGCACTAGGGGGGCCGAGGTCAAAGACTGAGGCTGTCCGCGAAGCTGAAGAGCGCCCGACTGACAGACCAGAGACCCGACGGAGTGCGGGGGCTGGGGGCCAGTTAGCCGTGTGTGAGACCGTTGGGTGCTCACGCGTGACTGAGAGGCCGTGCGCAGTACTCGCGACGCCCGGTGGGCCGGCCGACTCAGCACGCACGTCAGCGAAATCCGATGTCGGTGAACTGTGCGCTTCGCCTGCGACACCCCGTAGGGCGGCCGACCTGGAGCGCGCGTCAGCGACATAGGTGGAGAAACTCCTTCAGAGCGCAGAAGACAGCAAGGAGTTCTAACACATTGATGTGTAGTCTCCTGGAGGCTGTGCCCCATGTCCCCCTGGCGGACATTGTGAAACATTGCCCCAGAGGGGCGATAGTGTGTGTGCGGAGTGCTTGTGAACAAGGCAAACTCAGCGCCCCGTAAGGGGGTGAGATCAGAGAGGACAAAGAGATGAGAGGAGCAGCAGGAGCGGCTGACTGAGGCGGAGCACGCTTAGGAAGCACGGGTTGCAGGGCCTGAGCCGCCGACTTCGTCTTCTCTAAGCGGTCGCGCTGTAGTTCCAGCGCCTGGCCAAACAGAGCATCAGCGGAGATGGGAGCATTCAGGAGATGCTTCTTCTCCTTCTCCGGCATGGAGGAGAGGTTCAGCCAGAGATGCCTGTCAAGGACGACCAAGGAGCCAAGGGAGCGCCCGTCGGCTTTAATGGCCAGTGAAGTGAGAGCGGTGATTCTGCGCAGCTGAAGGATGGTTAAGTCCGAGTGCTGCGCAGTCAGATCTGCCACCAGCTCCTCAGCCAAGGAGGAGAGGAGAAAGGCGGTATTCATCACCCTTATCGCCTGGCCTGTGCAGATGAAGGCCTTGGAAGCGAGCTTCTCCGTGCGCTGACATGGCTTGGAGGGGAGCTCGGGAGTCGATGTCCAGGTGGTGGCAGAGGCTGGTGCTAAACAGCCAGCGACCGCATCTTCAACGCAAGGAAGCTGCAAGAGGCCGATAGCGCCCGCTCCGTCCATCGCGTAAAACGCCGCGTGCCCCTGGATAGGGGCAATGGCGGCATAGGGAGCCTCCCAGGAGCCCTGCGCGTCGGCCACAACCGTGGGGTGAGCAGGGAGAGGGAGAGCGTCCGGAGAGGGTAGCGCGCCGGAGAAGTGGTCGAAATGCCCTTCCGGATAGCGCTGAGGCGGAGGCAGGCCTAGCCTGCTAGCCGCCTGTGTAGCCAACGAAGCTAGCTCAGAAGCTAACTGGGCGGCGTGGGTCTTCAAAATAGGTGGCAGGTCTTCGACAGTAGCGCAGCCTTTAGCGGAGAGGAAGGAAGCAAGCTCCTTCTCATCCACAGCTTCGATAACTGGGTCGTCATCGTCGCCCTGAGGCGGCGTGGTAGCCGCGCGGGCAAAGGCAGCGTCGATGGAGCTAGCAGGGCTAGCGTAGTGGGTCGCAGTTAGCTGGCTAGCTGGTAACAAGCTAGCCCATGAGAAGCTAACCGACGGCCGAGTAGCCACTGAAGACCAATCGATTAGCCCACCCGGGTGCGGGGACGCCGGGGGAAAATCGATAGACTGGCGGGTAGCGAGAGCACTAGTGCCAGCGGGGGCAGAGCCCGCCCCTGAAACACCAGTGGAACCCACAAAGAATGCCGCTCTGTTGGCGATAGCCGTAGGGGAGAGGCGTTCGCAAGCCGAGCAAAGATCTGGCCGCGAAAAAGCGAGCACAGCATGCTCGCTCCCCATACAGATAAAACAGATAGCATGGCGGTTGGATATCGCCATGGGACGATCACAGTCGGTGCAACAACGAGTAGCCATCTTGCGTCTCGGGGTACCAGAAGTTAGGGACCGGCGTGAGCACTAGGAGCAAGACGGAAATCCCTCGGAGAGCTTTGAAAAAAGCTTTTGTGGTGGGCTTTCAAAAAAGCCGTTGGTTTTAGAATATTTGCGAAGGCAAACGAAAAGGCGACTCAGAAACACACGCAGTAGGCGAGGTGAAAGAGGCAAAGAGGACCTGAAGCGTAAGCGCAGTCTTTATATAGACTTTCTGACGTCACGCAGGGCTGTCTAAGTAGTTGCCTGCGCGCGTCAGTGCGCTTACTGCCCTTTTTTCAAAGGGTTGGTTGAAAATGACTTCAGAAAAGCAGGAGATGATAGGCATCATCCACTCGTACGTTTCGGCTTCGAAACGAAAGAGAACTGTAAATAATAAAATAAATGTTTTCTGAACAATGTTTGTCTTTATTAGTGTATATACACTTTTCAAAGGTACAAAAATAGAAAATGAACTATTTCCATAAACAATTTCTACCCTAAAGCCTGTGTACTGGCCCCTGGGATCAGGAAATTTGTCCCAGATGCGCCACACACAACTGCTCTCACCCAGACATAAATGTTGCCAGAACACAAACTGGCGGTAGGCTGTATGCCTGAATTGTCTCTGCTCTAGCTTTGGTTCAGGGTTATCTTGCAGTGCAAAGATGGCAATCCACACGGCTCTGGCTAGCCGCAGTGCCTCCACATCCAAAATGTAAATGTCCATGTAAGTTTGCTCACACAGTTATGTGGTGACTGCAGGCAGCAAAGCCTTTCGAGGTCTGTGTCCATCTCTTTACAATTTCCAGACACACCAATGTAGTCCAGGGGGGGATCAGGGCTGTGTGGCATCTCCATGCACAAGGGAACATAAGGCAACATAAATTGTTTTATGTGACATTTATTATGTGTAATATTATAGTAATATAAGTGTTAGTCGTATTTTTAGTAAGTTTTATTTATGCATTACGCGTTTCATGTAGATTCTGCAGTCTCCTCTGTTCCATGGCATCCAATCTGATGGACCTCCACATTGATGATTTTGGCCTTGTATCCCTACCTATTTGTTGAGCCAAATACTCGGACAGAGCTGTTGAAGTTGCTTCCTGCAATTGTATCACAGAGCTTTTGTCAATAATTTCCAATGTATATATAATACTCTGTAGTGTTATGTATTATTTACACTTTACTTGGATTATTGTGTTCATTGTAATGCACTAATTGAGTAGATCAGGATCAACCCATACCAGCAACACATTTGCTAAAGCAGAACCCAACCCCCACTGCCAATCGTAGATCTACAGTGCAAATCATAAACAGTGATTCGTATTGATTATCTACGCCGTGCAAGTCTAAAAATACAGTAATGTAAAGAGTAAAGAGTTTGTCACCCCTCTTGCATGTAGTGACACTGTACGCTCAACAAAACACATTGCAAGATATAGAAAGTTTACGGTTGCAGTATGCGATGACCCTTTCATTTTATAATATAAATTGTCATCATCTAGCTGCAGCATTTAGCTACAGCATCTAGTTTCAAGACACAGTGGACTCTGTATGGGGAGTTGATTTCTGGTATTGATTTACATAAAGATTTGGAATAGCCTAGAACAAACTAATACAAGTTCCTTGATTATTCTCTCTGATACAGCCCCTCAAAAAATAGGGAACTGGAACAAAATAGCAGTAAAACCTGATCACCTTACTATTTCCATAAGATAACAGATTATATATGCTCAAATAGAATGCAAACTTGCCAAAATTTCAACAAAAAAAAGCGCACTTACCTCTGTAACGTTAGACATCTTACGCTGCTGTTGCGACTTGCCGGCTGGTAAATCTGCTGTAATCTACTCAAAAACAATCACACATGGCTGGGGGGAAGAAACCGGAAACCTCGTATGTATTTGATGTCTATGGTGGAAACCGAAGTACAAACGAGCGAACATTTACATTTCCGGTCTTTGGAGGGTGCTCATGAGAAAAAAAATCCTACTTATGTGGTGTCATGTAAGATATGGGCAATTCTTTAGGACTGGATTTTCTGTTCTGTTTAGACCCCCCTCTCAGTTTTTGGGTCAAGTAGCCACCCTATCATTTTAGCACCAGCCCACATTCCACCAGTGGTTGCAAAGCAAACCTTGTTGGGGCACATAAGCAATGGGAGCTGATTCTGAACCATAAACGACACACAGTCAAAAAAAGAGAACACATTATTTTTCCCCCTCCTTCAGAGGTAAGTACACTTCAGTGAATTAATTGTACATAAACACTATAGCATCTCTATGCAGAGTTAAACAGATTCACCTGATGTCTGAAAGACTAAGAACAGTAAACAGTAACTCGATTTCATCTAGAAGACACTGGTGTTGGTCTAGTGTCTCTGTGTGTGTGTGTGTGTGTGTGTGTGTGTGGGGGGGGGGCTGAAAGTGGGGTGACTTTAGAAAGTGTGTGTGTGTATGTTGGGGGGCTAAAAGTGGGGGGATTTTCTTTAGAAGATGTGTGTTTAGGGGAGGTGGGGGGTGAGGTGTGTCAAGTTTGCTCGGGTAGACAAGAGTGGTGTGTGTGTGTGTGTGTGTG
>JAGFZM010000511.1:0-11950 GCA_017657215.1 Limnothrissa miodon | reverse complement strand
CTCTCTCTCTCTCTCACTCCCTCATTCTCTCTCTCTCTCTCTCTCTCCCTTCACACAATGATTCCCTAAAGCCCTGTGAGAAAACCATACAATTTTCATGATTAGACAGGTAAATATTTTATTTTTCTTTTGATGCATGTATATCATGGATATCATTTTGAAATTGATGATTTCAAATTTTGAACAGAAACACCCTGCTGTGCACGCTTGTGAAGCCTTCATTGCATTCCATTCCATTGCATAAGCAGTGCACCCCTTTAAAAGTGTACAGGGCCTGTGGTGTAGAGGCATGTTTCAGGAATCTTCCAGGAGGTAGTTTAGTGTCATGCCTCTATGCCTCCCTCACTATATTAAGACTGAAGAGCCTTTGTTAATGTGCGCAACATTCCCACGGATGGCTACGGCGTCTGCAAATCTAACCAGGGGATCTAACTGGCGGCACAGGGAGCCCACATAACATATTAACCAATGAAAGGCTCCTGAGAGCTCATCAAAGCACATATTCATCCATCACACCAGCTCCACACACACACACACACTCACACATACACACACCACTCTACACACACACACACACACACACACACATTCTATGGCCCATCAGGGAGACACAGATCTCATCCTGTTCGTCCCTGAGCCCTCCCAGGTAAGCCTGGGCTCGTGAGCAGGACCTGGATGGCGGCCAGGAGCTCTGATGGGGCGTCACAGCTAACCGCCGGCCGAGAAGACTCCCCTGCAGCGGGTGAGAATGAGGGAAAAAGTGAGGGAGGAAGAGAGGAAGTGAGAGGGAGGGGGGGTAAAGAGAGACAGAAAAAAATAATTGAAGGAGAGAAAAGGTAATCTGAGCGAAGGAAATCGCTGATATGCCTTACAGCATTTTTTCACGTTATTTTGGGGTGGGATGGTGGTGGTGAGGGTGGGGGTGGGGTTGGGGGTGGGTGTGGGGGTTTAGGTGGGGGTGGGATGGTGGTGGTGGGTGTGAGGGTGGGTGTGGGGGTTTAGGTGGGGGTGGGCCCTGCTGAGGTTGCTGTTTGGCTGGTGTGTTTTAAGGGAGCCTTGGGATATGTGGCCATTATCAGGGGGTAATAAATACAGTACCGCGCTGAGAGAAACTGCAGCACGAGACGGAGAGCCGTGGAGCTGAGACGCCAACAGGCTTCACTTAATTCTGCACCCCTCTCCTCTCTTCTCTTCTTTTCTCCTTCTCTTTTCTTTCTTCTTTTCTCTCCTCTCTTCTCTCTTCTTCTCCAACAGGCTTTGCTTAATTCTGCACAGCCCCTCTCCTCTTTTCTCCTCTCTTCTCTTCTCCTCTTCTCTCCTCTTCTCTTTTCTTTCCTCTTTTCTCTCCTCTCTTGTTCTCCAACAGGCTTTGCTTAATTCTGCCCCTCTCCTCTCTTCTCCTCTATTCTCCACTCTTCTCTCCTCTCTTCTTTTTTCTTTCCTCTTTTCTCTCCTCTCTTCTCTTCTTCTCTCCACTTCTCTTTTCTTCCTCTCTTCTCTTCTCTTCCTCTGTTCCTTTGTTCTGTTGCAGTGGTGCTTCTATCATGGGCAAAAGATGCAGAGTGCAGATACGTAGCCCTATGTGTCTGTAATGAGACTGGCAGAAGCGGAGAGACATAAAGTGGGTGGATGAGTGGGGGTAAGAAGGGAGGTGGGGGTTATTCCGGGGAGGAGGTTGGGGGCACTGGCTTTTGATGGCGTGGTTGTTTTATTCATGAAAAAGGGAATGGTGGCTGTGAGTAGATCTCGCTCTTGCACGACATGAGGGCAAAGAGGAACAGGCACCTCTTCACACACACACACACACACACACAGGTTTGCATACACCATTTCTCAATTATTCAGATGTGTAGGCTGATAAGTGTGGGGGGATTTGGGGTGAATGGGTCAGTAATATGGCCATAATAGCCTCACTCATGCAGTAGCCTTTACCATAGCCATCATCATAACCTTCATCATAGTCTCCATCACACAGTAGCCATTATCATAGCCATCATCATTTCTATCATAGTCTCCATCAAAGCCTTTTTAATTAACCCCTATTTCTGTCAGGAGAATCCAGCTCAGCAACTGAGTGAACTCTCTTTTTGTGTGGACTTCAGGTTCAAGTTCAGTTTTCTCTCTCTCTCTCTCTCTCTCTCTCTCTCTCTCTCTTTCATCCTCTTCCTCCTTCTACACAAACTTTTGGACCTCTTGCATGACCCTTGTCTTCAGACTATAGTTATCAGGCCTTACGCAGACTTGCACACAGAGTGCCGAACGCAGTCTTTAAAGCATCTGAAATGCTCGTCCTGAAAATAGTTTATAAATACATTGCTTCAACAAAACTGCGATATTACAGCTGGTTCTAGTTGTGTTTCTGTGTCATGTCTACATCATATAGGCAACATATGTATCTTGTGAATAAGAAATTCCCAGTGCTCGGATGGTGAGATCATTCCAGAGTTTGTTCATCAAAGTCTTCATGCATAACACGTGTTATAGTATAGTATAGTATAGTATGGTATGCAGCTTTAGCCAACTCTGTGATTTAATCAAGGATGCAGTGAATCTGAGCTGCAGCATTGAAGATGAGGTTCAGGACGAGCGATACATAATTAATGCATTTAATCAGGGCTCTCAAGCTCACTAAGAGGCTCCAGGGTAGAGAGTACTGTATGGCCAAGGCTCGTTAGTATGCAGTCAATTTACACAGCGCTTGCACCACCTCCTCCTCTTAAAGATTTAAAAAGTTGAATTAAGCCGGCTCTTGGAGTTCATGAAAAATACACCAGGAGGCTTGTTGGGAGGCTAAAATGACTGGCTGTCAGCTGCTGGTTACGTCAGACGCTGGCGAGCTGGATCAGCTGGGTTGTGTATGGATTAATGTAGTGATGCGTACGCACGCAAAGTTGATCAAAGCTTAACTAACGGTGACCTGGTTCCCGTGTCCAACTGACCGACCAAGCAGATTGGGACAGGACAGGGCTGCACACCTGCTTGGAGTTGGGGATGTGTCGTCACGCCTTAGCGTTGAATCAAGATTAGAGTAGAGGCAGCGCCATCACAAACAGAGAATGCATATATATGCACGCGAGCACACACACACGCACACACACACATACACACGTGTAGGCGTCACACAGGTGGAATTAACATCCCTGCGGCGTCATCCCCTCCGAGCTTAGAGCCACATTCAATAATTCACCTGCAGATTAGAGAGAGGAGAGACTACAGGCTTATTCTCCTTCATCTGGGGGGATTTATGCCTCCTAGGGAGACAGGCCCTTGGGGACACTGAGGAGGGTCCCTGCACAGACACACACACACATACACACACACTCACTCACACACACACACTCACACATAAACACACACACAACTCTGGTGGCCCCCTGTTGTCATTCAGTCAGCCTAATTCCCACCTGACAGATGTTCCACGTCCGCTCAGGACAGAGCTTCATCATCAAGGCAGGGCTGGGCTGTGTGGAAAACTATAGGTTGCATTTGTTAATGATCTACGTGTGGAGTTCAGTGCAAGGTTAATAGTAAGGGTGCAGTGTTGTGTTTGCACATTATAATGTTATGGTTGGTGTAGGTAATAGTTCCATTAGGGATGGCAGGAAATGATACAGGAAGAACTCAGATTCAAAATCTGAGCCTGAGATCTGAGTTTGCCTACACAAGGAGAGGTAGCGAGAGGAAGAGAGAGGAAGAGAGAGAGAGGGAGAGAGAGAGAGAGAGAGAAATTGAATGAGAGAGAAGTTGCTGTATACTTTATTATCAGTCCAACTTCAGTTGGATCGTTTCCTTATATTTTGTTTTACTTTATGGACAACATATAAATTTTACTTTATTTGACAGAAATTACTCATCAATTATTATTAAAACAAAATGGAATAGCAAGGTTCTTTAGACCCACAGGGTTCTTTTCTCTATAGTCAGAGTTCTCTGGACTCATGCAGTTCTCCAGTCACAGGAATATCTCTAGTCTCACAGAGTTCTTTCGACACATGGTTCTTCAGACTCACGGGGTTCTGAGGTCTTCATATCTCACAGGGCTCTGAAGTCTTCATATCTCACAGGGCATTGGAAGTCTTCACATGTTCCTTCCTGTTTCACACCTGCCTCCACCACCTCATCATCATTGTCGCGTTTCCGTCACAGACTGATTAGGATCTCGGGCTTTTCCTGTGAGGCTCTCTGCGCACGGACAGATGTCTCCTCCATGGCCTCAGCCTTCCCATGGCCTCCGTGAGTGTCTTTCTCTCTCCCTCTTTTCTCTCTCGTCCTTGCTCCAGCAGGAGTGTGTCATCCCCCACCGCCCACACACCCACCCCTCACTGGAAGGCCTGCCCAGGAAGGGTGGTCTGTGTGGGGTGAGAGGTCGGCGCCTGCCGGCCTGGAGGAGCTGGAGGGGCTTGCCGTTGATGGAGAGCACCATCCATCTGTCTGCAGGCAGGCCAATGGCTCAATCTGCCCACTGGTGACAGGAGGCTGTGTGTGTGTGTGTCTGTTTGGGTGTCATGTTTCACATGCCTGAGTGTATCCACTAAGATAGCCGCATATAACACTGACACACACATACAGTATATACACATAAGGACAAACATCCGTACTCTCTGCTCTCACACTAAACGCAGACCCATGTATTCACACACACACACACACACACACACACACACACATTCATGCAGTGGCACTGTCAAACTGTTAAACTCATAAAAAACAACCTAAAAAAAACTCTTTCCCTGTCTGACTCCTTCTACCCTGTCAAACAAGGTCTGTTCACCAGCGGGAGGTTCACCCAGTCAGGGCCCTGGTTTGTGGCTGGTGCCATAAAGGCAGGTCAAGGTAGGCGTTCCACGTGTTAATTAAGGCCTGTCGACAGCCTTGACCCCTGACCCCTGACTCCTGGGAGAACACTAGCCTCCTAACCAGGAATTGATGAAGACCTTTAGTGCTCGAATTTGGGAGAGGGAGAGAGGTCACAACGCAAAGGCTGCTTAGCCCGACAAGAGGTGCTGTTGACGGCAACAGGAGTTAACACACACACACACACACACACACACACTTGGCTGTTAACTTTTCATTTTGAAAGGGTTAATATGAGGGTGGGTACAGCACAAGTGACACACACACACACACACACACACACACAGACCCTTTACGGTGTCATTTGGCAGGAGTTATATGACTACCGACACAGCGCAAGCAAAGGCATTTGTGTGTGGTAGATGTGAGGCAGGCAGCTCTAAGGTCAGAGTAGGAGGAGTGGAGAGGGAGAGGGTCTCTGAGGAGTGATAGATTGCTTCCCTCCTTCCTCTTCCTCTGTCTTCATCATCTCACCTGTCATCAGCGGCAGAGATGAGCCACCATGGGGTCACGACCCCTCAACCTATGGCTCCTCCTCTTTCTCACCCTTCTCTCTCTCTCTCTCTCTCTCTCTCTCTCTCTCTCTCTCTCTCTCTCTGCCCCCTGTTGTCTGTGGTTCCCAGGGGATCTGAATTTATGAACTGTCCTGGTCCCGGCCGCCTCACTGGGTGATTCTTCAGAGCGGCGTGACGGGCGGCTCAATGAGGTGATCATGGGAAGAGATGATGAAGAGGCACTGTGGTGAGGATGAGGACAGGGGGTTGGGCTGGGTTAGCTTGGGTCGGGTTGGGTTGGGTTGGGTTGGGCTGGGTTGGGTTGGGAGATTGCAGTACATAGGTATGTTAGACGAGACGACACATAGACATTGTGGCCTCATTGTGTTCACATTCAGTGAACACAGTCCAGCGAAACCTCAGATAATGTTAACAAAATCAACTCTGCTCCAACTACAACTGTGTTTTGGAGACATTCGGACGTGAACTGCACACTCTTTATTTTCGTTTGGTCTTGTCTCTGGCTTCTGCTGTGATATTGAATAGCGTCCATGACCAGATTCCCAAGAGGTTTCAGGGACCGGAATGAGGGATGAAAAGGAATTCCGGATAGGGTGGAATTGGAAAAAGGATCAGTTTGATGACAGGAAGAAGGTCAAAGTGTGTGTGTATCTCTGTCCGTGATGAGCTGATCCAGTCTTGAAGACGACCTTCCTGTTATGCCATCTGATCCTGTTGCTGGCGATCAATAAATATGCTAACGTGATCTGTCTCTGCAGCCGTAATTGTGCGTTTTGGGGGCCTGGGAACACACACTGATTCATGTACTGTATTCACAAACACACTTATACATATTACCATCTCCATCACACACACACACACACACACACTTGTTCATATACTGTATATATATTTATAAAATCACAAACACACCACCCCTGTCACACACACGCATACAAATACACTTGCTTATATACTGTATACACATTCACAAATGCACACACACATACACACACACTCACACATTCTGCACATACCTAGTACCAGTACAAAATATATTTGCACACAACACGATCACTCATCAACAATAGCAGGCTCTGGCCCTGAACATAACCCTGGAATGTACCGGAACAACAATATAGTCAAGTTCAGAGTACAAAGCTTTGCACGGCAGTCAGGAGGCAAACAGGGAAAACTGGGCAGGACTGGGGAGAGGAGAGGAGAAGAGAGGAGGCATTACAGCAAGGAAATGAAGATGAAAGCAGTGCCTTTTTAAAAATACTGGTGTATAATGCAAAGGTTTTGGAAGCACTCGGAAAAGAAACACATCCATATTCATGCATTATTAAAATGGCAATACTGTTATCCTCCCCAAAAACAATATTCAATTATGAAAATGGAAGCAGACTTTATAATTACATAAAGCCTTGCTTGCTCTTGGAGACAGTTTGCATGATGATCTATTTATCCGTGCAGTCGCAATTAAAATTCATCCGATTTGGATCAGCTTGGGTTTGTATAAACAGCCCCGGCATTCGCCGCCGTGAGTTTGCCTCCTCTAATCCTGGTAATCCAGCCAAACCCGCCAGCCAGGAATTGGCAGCCACACGCAGAACAAGCCAACGTCCCATTGATCGCAGTCTGCGAACACTTAAGAATATTATTTTATCAAATCGGCAGCAGAAAGGGAGAGAGAGAGAGAGAGAGAGAGACAGAGCAGAACATGGAAGAATTTGTTACGCTTTTTTGATAAATACCCTGCGGTTCTGACAGTCAGATTTTACATTTGCTGCCTGGCGTGATGCTTGTTGTGTTGTTCTTACTTTTAATGATATACATCATTACATGGCAGAGATTTCAACTTCCTTTCTTGGCCGCAAAGTCAGAGCAGATTCATTTTGTGTGCTTTTAGCTGCACACCATTTTACAATAACCGTTTGTATGAATGTTTTTATAATCAATTGCACTTGGCAGGAGCTGCATGCAAAAGTGTAAATACTGAGATTGTTAGTGAGATCACTGAGCTATTAAGGAATGATTTCATACAACATGGCCACCAACGTCGCCAGACGCTGACAGCGCACATAGCCTGGGCCTTGCTGCTGAGTCAGCTTTTCTCTTTGCTTCTCGGACCAAACCATGCATGTCTACAGATACAAAATTGAACTGAAGCAACGTGAGGAAATTGACTTGGGACACAAACAAAATGAGTCCTGCCAAGACAAGGGGAATGTTTGCATTAAATTGCAGTTCTTCGGGCTCTAGTGTTTAGTGTCTAGAGTAACGTTTTTGTGTTGGCATTGGGATTTACAGGTCCATCTCCTCATTGGCTGCAGAAGCTCATAAAAAGGCCAGGCAATGATTCACGCTACCAGCAACCCAAAAAACACTCTCAACACTCAGTCCCTTAATTGGCCTGTTGTTGCCTAGCAGGGGGTTGGAGTGTGTGTGTGTGTGTGTGTGTGTGTTCGTGTGTGTGGGTGGGTGGGGGTGGTGGGATGGGGTGCAACTCACTCTGTCCCAGAGTGTGTTTGAGGGGAGGTGTCGAAGGTCAATATGGGCTTGTAAACTTCTTGCGTGAGGTAAGATGAAACTGGAGTTACAACCTCTGTGGCGTCGCTCGCTGCAGAGTGGAGCGGAGCAGAGGTGGCTGCCAACGGACGAATGATGATGAGGTAAAATAACGCCATCGCTCCCATTGGCCAGCTGCTGCGTTTATTGTGCCCGAGCGCTCCAACACTAGCTTGTCATAACTGAGTCATGCGAGCGAGCCCTCTGGTATACATTCAGACATTAAAAGTGAAAATATGGACCACGAGGCCCAAAACCCTCAGTGGGACAATGAGCTAAGTCTTTCCACTCAGAGAGAAAGGTACACCTCTGTGATAAGCACTGGAGGGAAGGAAAGTAAAGGAGAGGAGACACACAGACACTCTTTCCTTTAACATCACGCTATCAGCAACTCAATCCCACTCGGGAGGTGGATGATCATATAATCCTCTCTCTCTATATCACTCTATCTCTTTCTCTATTTCTTTTTCTGTCCATCTCTTTCTCTCTCTCTTTCTCTGTCCATCTATCTCTCTTTCTTTATCCATCTCTCTCTCTTTCTGTCCATCTATCTCTCTTTCTTTATCCATCGCTCTCTCTTTCTCTGTCCATCTCTTTCTCTCTCTCTATCTCTCTTTGTCAACAATCTCTCTTTTCTCTCTCTCTCTCTCTCTCTCTCTCTCTGTCTCTCTCTGTCTATCTCCCTCTCTCTCGGTCTCTCTTTTCACTTCTCAGACGTGTAAACCTACCGCGGCCCTTTTACAGAGCAACGGCAGCGCTACACTGGTTTTACTGGAGTCTGTAACGTTAGATATACTGGAGTGGGCTGAGGAAAGGCTGATAACGTGCCTTCTGTGAAACGTGAGAAAGAAAGACAAGGTGATGAGCGTTTTGATTGGGGAGAGAAAGAGTTTGGGGGAAATGGGTGTAGGGAGGGATAGAGAGGGTGTAGACTGTGACAATGTGACTTCTGTTCCTCTAGTCTACACAGATATTTATGTGTGTGTGTGTGAGAGAGAGAGAGTGTGTGTGTGTGTGTGTGTGCGTGCGCAGGATGTCAGTAAATCAAGATGAACTTAAACACACCATTATCCCCTCACTCACCCAGTGTGTGTGTGTGTGTGTGTGTGTGTGTGTGTGTTGATGTTTGTGTGTGTGTGTGTGTGAGCGAGGTTGTGTGTTGAGGTGGTGTGAAAGACAAACCGAAACTGCTGCGTCACACCACACACACACACAGCCCCCCCCCCCCTGCAGCATAATTACTTGGGAGGAGACTATAAGGAGAGGGCTGGTGGTATAATTGTGTGTGTGTGTGTGTGTGTCTCCCTCTCTTTCTCTCTCTCTCTCTCTCTCTCCCTTTGTCTCTTTCCATTTCTCTCCCTTTCCCTTCCCAGTCTCTCTTGCTCTCTCTTTCTGACTTTCTGTTGCCTCTCTGTGTGTCTGTGCCTGTCTCTCTGTTGAAGTCAAATTCCAATTCCAAGTCTTTAGTGTGCAATCCTGCCTGAGTGTTGAGGTGAGGTGGAGTGAAAGACAAAGTGAAACTGCTGCGTCACAGGTGAACAGCACACACACTCACACACAAACACACACACACACCATACATGAGTAACAGGTGCCAATGCCTAAGCAGTATCCTCTATAACTCCTTACTAATCCTGCGTTCTGCTGGCCTGGTGCATAATTGATAGACAAAGCCACTCCACTTGTCATGTCAGTTTAGCGGCCCAAGCATCAAATGTCTGTGTATTTGTGTGTGTGTGTGTGTGTGTGTGTGTGTGTGTGTGTGTGTGTGTGTAAAAGTGTCACTGTGCTGTGTCTGTGTGTTAGTATGGGGCAAAAGTGTCACAATGGTGTGTGTGTGTGTTTGTGTGTGCGCTGATGAGAGTGAGCTAAGGAAAGGAGAAGAGAAAGCGAATGAGAAAGAGAGAGAAGGAGAGAGAAAGACTGAAGCACATTGAAAGTTGAAAGGTCTCACGTGCAGAGAGAAAGAGAGAGAGAGGAAAATAAAGAGAGAGAGAGAGAGACAGCGAGAGAGAGAGTGAGGAGGCACGGAAGGTCAACACAAAGGCCTGGCACATCACAGGCATGTCTCTCTCCGTTTAATGTTTAACCTGAACCATGTCACTGATATATCTGGCCCTAGTGTTTGGTCACTACTGCCCTTTAGTCAGATGACTGACTAGGAGAACAGAACTCTCCCATTGGGTGACTCTCACTGGCACCGTTATCCTTTAACCTGGAGAGCCTGGTCCTACCCGGCCAAGGGAAGCCAGGGTGATGATGACTATTACTGATGGAGTTACACTGTAAACTCAGGCATGTCTCTGAGCATGGGAACGGTCAGGACTAAATACATGAGAGGATGATGTCAGCTGAGAAGAATTGCGTTTGGGATGGGAGCCGTTCCCACATGTTACGTTTTTTTTGGTTATGCTGCAGTTTGACTCCATGAGGAAAATCGTCTGTCCTTCCTGTGTCATTTGCCTCCAGTTAATTATATTTGGCAAAAGCTCATTTTTCTCATCATGTCAGTCAAGAGGGGCGGTCGTTATTTATTTGAAGAGCGGTCGCTGTTTGAGTTTTCTGTGTAACGTGACTCGACGGCGAGCGAGCGTGAAGCGCAGAGTAACCGTTTTTTGAGCACTTCCTGTTCGGTGAGGTCTTGCTGCTTCAGCTGTATGTAAATGAGCCAAGCTCTGGCCTGTGGCACAGCATGGAGTCCTCCATCTTGTTTTCTCACAGGCCAGGGAACAGTCTGAACGGGGACGTTTTTTGAAGTCTCTCACCCACCATAGCAGGAGAGCCGGAGAAGGATTTTTTGTTGTTGTTGTTATTGTAATGTCGGACTGTAAAAGACTCCATGTGTGTGGGGATCATTTCCTGTCGAGGGGGGGGGGAGGAAAGAGTGAAGGAAAAACATCATGTCACGAAAACAAGCACCCCGGCAAACAAACAGAGAAAGGGCAGCTTGTTGTTTGGGGTCGGCATTCCAGTGTTTCCTTGCATGTTAATTGACAACACAGGTCTGTTTGCCACTAGTAAACCTTTGCCCTGCTGAGTTACAAAACCTATTCAATTTACCAACAGTCTGACACACAGAACTGGGGGAAACCCCACAAAACAAACCCCCCACACACAGACACACACACATATAAATATGCTTGACTTCGGGGCTGTCTGACTGGGTGTGCTCCAGCAGATGTGATTGTAGGGATAATCCACTCCATGTGTTTGAAACTAGGACTGAGGAGAGTGGCAGGGCAGCACACACACACATACAAATACACACACACACACACACACACACATACACAAATACACACACACACACACACACACACATACACACACACACACATATATATATATATATATATATATATATATATATATATATATATATACACACACATACACACAAAGACAGAGAGAGAGAGAAGGAGAGAGAGGACCTTAGAACTAGCTGAGAAGACACTTCCTTGACAAAGGGGTCCCAAGTGCTCCATTCATTTAAAGCAAATTCTTCTGTCACACACACACACACACACACACACACATACCCACACATATGTGCACATGTACAATGTGTGGACATACAAACATATACAGTAGAACTGCATTTCTCAAGCTGTGTGTCACAATACGTTTCTTAGACTAACCAATTTCACTGGTGAATTCACACACATTTTTAATTTCACCCACTTGTTTTTGTCACACAGATAGCATATGTGAATCATGCCCTTTAATGTATGTGAAAATTACTAATATTACTGTAATACACTTTTTAAAAATAAACTGGAGAACCTACCAATTCCAATGCTGGTTTGCTAATTGGCCATTGCATATTCCGATGGGAGCAAACCTAAACTTATGGCTAGTTCCTTAAGGCAGTCGGTGGAGGGGAAAAAAATGACTTCACTAAAAAGAAACTGACTGCACTACAGTAAGTAGCACAGTCGGTGGATGTAGAAGACATTTACCATAAACACTAGGTGCCTAGTGCAAATTTTTACTGTTCGCTGCAAGTATTTTTGGGCCCTATGACCAAAAAT
>JAGFZM010000510.1:273770-284214 GCA_017657215.1 Limnothrissa miodon | reverse complement strand
CCGTAAACACAAAACACCTGGCAAGGGCTCAAATGCTAATAAGTCCAAAGAAAGGAAACAAATGCAAGTATGGGGTTCTACATTGGTAATGGTAATGAGTGTGGTTTTCTAAAAAGGAGTAGGTCAAAAGAAGAGTGGTTATGTTGTGGGTCTGCAAAAAGTTTATCAGGTTTCTCTACTTTCATACATAATTTTATAAACTAGCTGCCATCCTAACTGGTTAGGGGAGAAAAAAATTGTGTGAGCAGAGAAATAGCAGTGGAAATGTGACCTGCAGTCTTCGCACTTACGTCGGAAATATCACATTTGTGCTATATATATATGTGTAACTAGCTTGATTGTTGTCACATAATGGACATTAATTTACCATTAATGTTTATTATGTTTATTATTAATTTACCAACTGTAAATAGTATGTAACTACCAACTGTTCACAGGAACAGCCTAGGAACCACCAACCAACCTTCTTTCTGACAGACACTTCCAGAACCAGCCTAGCAACCGTCCTGACCCACCTGACAACCAGCACAACAATCCCTGTAACCTTCCTAGAATAAACCTAGGCTACATCTCACAAAGCAATCAACATGATTACTTTAGCAACAAGCATAGGAACCAATCCTATAGAAGTAACAGCCTAAAAACCAAGTCAAGTACAGCCTAGCAACTACTTCTCTAATTACCTCACAAAAAATATGATTACCCAAGCAACCACATCAGTTATCATAGCAACCACCATAACTATCCCGCAACAGATTAGTGTCTACTTCTACAATGACAACCTCAGTTAGAACTAATTCTTTATGAAACACCTTATGCTTCTAAGTATATACAATCTGACTCCCCCAAAGCAGCAGTACTTTGTTTCATAATGAAAGTCTTCAGCTCTTCAATTGCACTAGCAATGTACATTCATTAATGGTCACCAATGCTAATTTAAGTCCCATTATCCATGTATTGACTTAGTGAACCATCAATAAATATCCATATACCCAGAATTAAGATTCCTGCTCGTGAGAGTATGCATGTGTGCACATGCATGTAAGTGAGAGCATGCACACTGATGTATATATGTGTGTATATGTGTGTGTCTGCACTGTTAGAGGGTGTAACCCCAGAATCTGAGTGGAAGTAAGGTGACCTCATCCTACTCTTGTGCAGGACCAGTGCCCCCAGTATAGACATCCATCTCCATCAGCCAACACTCTCCAACCACAATACACACACACCAGGGAGCCCTACACAAGCCCTCGTTATGGTGATTAAGAATTATTAAGTCACTTTTTACCAGCGGAGAACCTTCTGAAACATGATCGGTAAACTGTAGCGGTCTTTATTCCGCAGTGAGTGTGTGAGAGAGTGCATGAGGGCATTTCACTAAGCAGAGTGGGACTCTGAGACTGTGGGTGGCTCGCTGTTATGGACATGGTGGCAGCCAACGATGCTGACACAGAGAGAGAGACAGATAGAGGCACAGAGAGAGAGAGAGAGAGAGAGAGAGAATGTGTGACTGTGTGAGAGACATTGAGAGAACAAGAGCAAGATAAAAAAAATGAGCAGGAGAGAGAGAGAATGAAAAGTGAGACTGTGTGATGGAGAGAGATATATAATGAGAGAAAGCAAGAGAGAAATTGTGATGGAGAGAGTTAACATGAAAGTGACAGGGAACAGGAAGGAGGAAAAGATCTTTGCAGGGCCTAATGTGGTGACATATTTATTTAGTTCATTAGGAGGGTAATTGGCCTCTTTTTTCCAGTGCGGTTCAGGTTAAATAATGTCGTGATGGATGGTGGATTGGACAGAGGTTAGCTGGCTTCTGCTTTCGCTGCCGTTCACTGCTCTGAGAAATGACTCCCGTCACTGCGTTGACTGAGCTATCAACTGTGTCTACACCGGTTCCGGCCAAAAAGATGTCAAAACGAATCCAAGAAAACGTCAGAGAAATCAGGATAAGAAAAACATCCTTATATCCCTTAAGAAAATGAGAGAGAACCAAAAAAAAACAAATGAGCTATTAGCAGAAACAAGAACTCATAACTCAAAGATTCTGGAATTTTCTGTGTTTAATCGAAGGCAACATGTCAAATTAAAATATCTCTCACTGTTTCATTCTAACCACAGTCGTCTGGGAGATATAAAAATCCTCTCCTGTGGTTGTATATGAACATTTGTAAGAACCTATAATGTCTACATAAATGTACAAACATTAGCATGACAAACTTTTCCACCATAAATTTTCATCGTAACTACCTGATGGGTTTCAGAGACGGAAACCGCAAAAAACTACCTCACACATCAGGTAAACCTTTTCCCATAAAACTTGATAGCAAAATTGAGAACTAACTGTATTTGTATGATAAAAAACACACCTTAACGACATTCTCATTTGATGAGTTTGCAGTATGGTGGATTTAAAATAACACTGATAATTGGATGGCGTTTCCCAAAAAACTGCTGTCACTGCACTGGATTTGGCCTGTTGAGAGGCCTGTTTCACAAGGTGGACGTCAAGAGCCAGCTCCACCTGTGTGTGTGTGTCTGTGTGTGTGTGTGTGTGTGTGTGTGTGAGGCTGAGACTGTAATTACTCACCAGAGATGAGAAAACAGGCTCCCAGAGGCCCGAAGCTCCAGTTAGGGACGGGAAACCAGGGAAACCAGGGAGGTTTGGCCTGAGCTGGCTCTTCCCCTGTCAGGTGCTGCAGCCAAACACCTCAGCCAGACACTTCCTCCTCATCAGCCAAGACCCAGCCTGCACACTCGAGCAAGTGAGGGATTACAGATGCTGTTCTGCAGGTTTGTGTGTGTGTGTGTGTGTGTGTGTATGCGTGTGGGTGTACTTGTGTGTGTGAGAGAGAGAGAGAGAAAGAGAGAGAGAACACACACACACACACACACACACACACACACACACAAACACACATGTGTGCCCAATACAGTACTGAAAAAAATGAACAAATGTATGTGTGTCTGTGACTTTATAATAACAAATTGTAGTAACATATTTATAACACTTAGTTAATAATGCTCTAATTATGGACAATACTTTTTTTTTGGTTGGTAAATGATTAATCACCCTAAAGTGATACTGTCACTAAATGTAAATGTTCAGTTGTTCAAGTGTGTTATTATTATTTTTTTTGCATCAATGTGTTTTTGTTGTGAAATCACTTGTGACATTAACAGGTGAACCACCTTCCTGCCCCTCCCTTGTTCAGCACTCTTGGCACAGTCCACTGCCTGGCAGGTGGACCAGACCATCACATTAGCAGGGGTGGGGTGGGTATTTAAACGAAGGCAGAGGCGAAGGCACCCCACTTTTTCTTTTTTTTTCACAGCCCCCTTGCCAGTCAGCCCTTCCAGCAAAATAAACGCAGTTTTATGTGCCTCCATAAATCCTATCAAACAAGCACCTTCCTCTTATTATTATTACGTCCAATCTGCCAGAGAACGCCTTGCCATTCGCCCCTCTCCCATGCCAGGACAGCTGAAGAACCAGAAGCAAGAAAAACACACACACACACACACAGAAAGAGAGCTAGAGTAAGAGAGAAGGAAGCTAAACCACAGTCTGTTTGTCTAACCATCTCAATTATGAGAGGCAAAGACAAACACAGCTGTACATTTTCAACCATTAAAAACAAAAAAAATGCTATTATGCGATAGGGCGTGACAGCAGTGGGTGAGGGCATGCATTGGCTTTCCCCAGACCCACCTGAAAACAAATTTACCCCAAACGCAGCTGATTGATGACAGAACACTCAGGGCTTTTTAATGGAGTTGCATGCCTGCTGGCTGGACACGTGTAAATACAAACAGAGAAATGGTTTCGACCGCGGAGGGGCCTGATTAAAAACAACGATAATGTAAACACCGTATTTATTGCCCAGCTAATTTGTTTATGTGGGAAGAGTAAAAAAGGGGCTGAAGTTGGTGATTAAGTGAGTGGCATTAGCATACTCAAACAGACTTCAAACGCAGGGGAAACAAGCGGTAGTATGCCTCCAAGCATGTGTGTGTGTGTGTGTGTGTGCTGGCAGCTTTTCCATGGCTCACTGCCTAAGCAGCCACTGCCCCTCATCTTCACCTCTCTCCCCCTCCTCTCTCCAAATTCTGCCCCTTTTTTACTCCCCCCCCACCCCCCCCCCCCCCCCCCCCCCTCCTTTCTCCTCCACCTCTCCATCCCACCTCCCTGCAGTTTGGTCAGGCACACAACGATATTAGTCAGGACAGGCAATAGTGTTGATTACTCATTGGCCATTAGATTGCTTTCAGTGCGGCGGCTAAGCCCCCCACATCATGAGATCGCTTGGCTGCGCGGCAGATTAAGGAGGCCGGGAGCGAGTGTACTTTGCCCAAATCCCTCTCGGCCTCCCCCGCAGCCCTCCACCCCTCACCCTGAACTAGCACCACCACCACCACCACCACCACCAGCGGCCCTGCAGAGTTCATGAGCCCCGTCACCTCCAGTTTGCACACACATGCAGACACACAAGCCCCGCCAACACGCACACACAGACAGTACACACACAGATTCTGCCTGGCAATCTCTCTTTCTGTCTTAGACAACACAGACACACACACACACACATCCAATCATGCAACCCTCCTTCCATTTGCAAACAGAAACACACACACACACACACATTCACAAACACAGACACACATACCATTGGTGACAGTCACACACACACACACACACACCCCATATACAAACACAAACACAAAATACACACACACACACACACACACACACACTAGGCCCACCCCCTAAGGTCACTTGTGGCAGCTCACCAGTCTGGCAGTTTGACTGGCAGCACAGTCATTATTACCTCATTTCCTGTGAGCACATTTCTACCCTCTTGTGCCCCTCAGCAAGGGGACATGCTTTATGACGGTTAGACATAAGTTAATGGCCCCTATTACTTAATTGTTTTTTGGGTCAAATGTGGAGTGACAAATTCAAGTGAACCTGATTGTTTTGTTGGCTCCTCCAATGGTGTCTGGCTAGCGGAACGAAAACCTTCCAGAGGGGACCTCTATTTATGATTGTCACGTCACACATCACACACACACACATACACACACACACACAGTGTGGGCTTCTGCATGTGCAGCACATACTGTACAAACACACACCTACGCACAGCACGCACACACACACACACAAAAACACATCAACACTCTGAGGGGGCTCACTTAAAACAAAGAAAAGAAAACACAGGTCATATGCCATACGGCTGAGACGCAGTGGAACATAGCTGGGTGCGGGATGTGAAACCCGGGGCCGTGTGGAGCAGGGGAATGGGGCGAGGTAAAACAAGCCAGAATTTTCCACCGCTGGCGCGGGGAGTCGCTCCTTTTCAACATGTGCAAGTGCCTCAGAAAAGTAATTAACATCCCTTTGAGGTAAACAGGTGTGGGCAAGAGCAGCAAGTGGGCTGAGCAGTAGAGTGTGTTGCTCCGAGCACAGTACAGCACAGCACAGGGCAGGCCCGAGGCAGGGAGAATGAAGCCTGTGAGCAGGCAAGGGAGGTGGCAGACATCAGCCTTTCCATGTCAAATTAAAGAGGGGAAAGAAGGGGAGAGCCCAGAGTGAAGACAAGGTTGAAATATAGTTACTGAAGTATCACTTTTTTAAAGTTTAAAGTATAAAACTATAACTATACTATTAAAATATAAATGATAAAATCTTGAAATACTACCGGCATTTATATATTATAAAATCTCTAAAATACACATGATTCATAGATCACGTGTTTTGGTATGGATTTAACATAGAAAGAGAGAGAACCCATGTTTGTATGAGTGTGTGTGTGTGAGGGACAGAGAGAGACAGAAAGAGAGAGAATGTGTGTGTGTGTGTGTGTGTGTGTGTGTGTGTTTCAGAAACAGAGAAAACATACTTTTGGGAGTGGGTGAGAGAGAGACAAAAATTGAGTGTGTAAATGTGTTTGAGAGAGAGAGAGAGAGAATATGTACATTTATGAGTAGGGGATAAAGAAAGGAAAAAAGTGTGTATGAGTGTTTAATAGAGATATGTGTGTGTGTGTGAGAGAGAGAGAGAGAGAGAGAGAGAGAGAGAGAGAAAGAGAGAGTCCGGGGCAGCCTGTCAGTGCAGAGGCAGAGAGGCATAGCAGTGCAGCTTAAAGCTCATTAACCTCTGTGCTTGGCACCTGGCTGTGTCTGCAGCTCTGGTCAGGCCTCTGGACTAGACACATACACTGGCCCAGAGTCAGGCCAGCGGCTGCTCCGCGTAATCTTCGGGATTTGGTCACTGTTGCTCGCCGCTCCGGAAAATACTTCAGAGCTTTTGTGTGTCGTCGCAGGTTAATGTGATCAAGACTCCCGAAATAATAAGGAATAAGAAGAAGAAGAACCCCGAAATAATAAGGAAGATTATATTAGAGTCTACAACAACCAGACCAGGCATCACAACAAGTAGAAACTGGGAATTCAAACCAGAAATAGACTGAAACTTTCTTTTTCATCGCATGGCCTGAACCCAGATGAGCATGTTGTTTGAGGTTTTTTGTTTATTTTTTGTATTAAGTGTTTCAGCTAAAGAGACATTTCAGACTGTGGTTGTTTGCCTGTCTAACAGGAAAGAAGAGAACAAGTAAGCAGGGTTAACTTGCAAAGCTAATAAATCTTTATTAGTACATACAGTCACTCATTTACACACACACACACAAACACACACACACACACACACTTAATTGTATGCTGAGAACACTCTTCAGCCGTGGCCTCCCTGGGTCTTAGCAGGTTTGCCTCACAGAAGAGAACATCAATCTCCGCCAGTTAACTCAGCACTAAAGGCCAGCCATAAACTGATCAAACATGGTGTGTGTGTGTGTGTGTGTGTGTGTGTGTGTGTTCACTCATGTGTATGCATTTGTCTGTGTGAGCTCTGGTATGCGTATGTGTATAGATCAGAATGTGTGTGTGCGTGTCTGTGTGTGTGTCTGTGTTTGCGCACGTGTGTGTGTGTGTTAGTCTGTGTGTGTGTGTGTGTGGTGTGTCGTGCAGAGGAATTTTTACTGAGCTTTGTTAGTGGGCACTCTTGCCCTCCCTCCATCCCCTCCTCCCTCCATCCCTCTCTCCCTCTCCTCCTCTCCTCCCCCTGTCCTCCCCTCCACACATAAGAATTCTTTCCCGTATAAAACTGTCACCTCGCACCTGCACTCTCCCGGTTGCCTGTGCACTTCCTGCAGCAGCAGCAGCAGCACTGCAGGGGGAGGTCATTGGCATGAACATGCTACGCTAAATTGGCATGAACATGCTACGCTAAATGGATGCTGCGCTTTAAACCAACCACCATACCATCCTAGGCTTCATAGGCTTCACCACTTCATTTATTATAAACATAATGAACATTTATAATAAATACCACTTCATTTGTAAAATTGCCAGTAGAATTGTAAATTTTTTTATGTTTTTTTTTTCTTTTTACATTATACAACTCCCTCTGTTTTTTTTTTTTTGTTTGTGTGAGGAGGTGGGGTAGTGTGTGTACAAATTTTTTTATAAGGGTATACATGACATTTCTATGTGTGTGTTTGTGCATGCGTGTGTGTGTATGTGTGTGTGTGTATTTTTCCATGTGTCTGTGTGAGAGAGTGTTCAGTAGCAGTAATCTAGCATGCACACTGCGCTCAACAAAGCTCCAGTTTCATGGGCTGAATACCGGTGGCCATTTACCAACATTGATACTGATATACATCATATCTATGACAGGGGTTTCCTGAGAGCTGCAGAGAGAAGCTGGGAGAACGACACACACACACACACACACACACACACACACAGTCCATTAATCCAGTTGAAAATGTTGCACGAGCTGAGCTAACTGGAACGGAGAAAAGAAAGTTGTAATCACACAGGAAGCAAAAAGAGCAAAAAGAAGGTCTTGAGGTTGTAGCTTGTCCGCAGTTGGCTGTGTGTGCCAAATGTAGCATTTGTCTGGCCCACACAGTGTGCCCTCATCTGGCATCAAGCTCAGCCGTGCCAATTCCACACCCGTGTTACTAGAATAGATTGTTAGAATATTTTTTTTGCCGTTGTATTTAAAAATAAATAAATGAATAATTAATGGGAGAGTCAACGATCACCATAAGCCTTTGTGTGCCCGTCTGTGGCAGTGTTCAGCCGCACTGATACCATGCCATCTTTACCATGTGACCCTAAACCTACCCTGGAGGCATCTTATCAGGCTACCTATTGTGCAGAGGCCGTTTGAAAGGCAACACTGACTGTGCCCTTTGGATTGAGCCCGGCCTATTGGTCAGAGCCAGATTATACATTATGATGTCAGAGTCTGGCGTGTCCAGCTAGCTCGCCGCCCATTTGCCAGGTACTGCGTGCTGTATGTCTGAGTACCTGTAAATATATTTACTTACCTCATTACAAATGTAGAAATCATAGACTCAGTGGTAAGTTCAGAAGGCGCGTTGACTAACTGTAGCTTGCAGGTGTCTTAAAGATTAACAGTGCCTTGTCTTATGCTGCCTTTGTGAATGGAACTGCAATTTGTCTCTTTGCTTCTAAGTGCATTCCTGTACACGCCTGTGTGCGTGCTTGGGTCCCGGTGTGTGTGAATGGAGGTGTATCAACTAGAGAGAGAACTAATGCAGCCTCCTTATGTGTCTGGGAAGGCTTGTGATTTACTCAGCCCCATCAGCCTACACTGGGTTTCCTCCCGTCAGCTTCCCAGCAGAGTGCGTCTGGCCTGGGCTTGCACCCGCGGCCTGTTCCCCTAACCCCCCAAGCCTGCACCGAGACTGGAGGCCAGAGACGAAGGCCAGCCAGACTGTCTGGTAGCGCACAGCTTCTCACCACCACACAGACGGACATACATCCAGACAGAGAGACACTTTACTTCCCAAACAGGAGAGTCAGACAAGCCTTCTGAAACTGCTCAGAGAGAGAGAGAGAGAGAGAGAGAGAGGGAGGGAGAGGGGTAGAGTGAGAGAGGGATTCAGTGAGAAATCTGTCCACCAAAACTTGTGTCTACCTCCCATGAATCCCATTGAGAGACGTATGAGGTGAGAGAAAAGAGAAATTAAACGAGTGCAGTCGATTCGGATGGAATTGTGCCATTTGGAATGATCTCATGTATTTTGGCAAGTGCAGAAAACAATACTGTGGACTTGTATCTGTGCAACCAGGGGTGGAAAGAAAGAGAAGCCTACAGGATTCATCTGTATGTTTCTCAGCATGTGCAGTTTGTATACATGTGGATGTGTGAATTTGTATGTGTGTGTGTGTGTTGTGTGTGTGTGTGTGTGTGTGCACGTATGTATGCACCAATTCTGATTAATGGTGTAGAAATGTGTGTGGGAGTGTGGCAGTTACCCCTGTTTCACACACGTACACACACACATGCACTTCTGTCAAGCATTCTTGAGCACTGACTTGACCCTTAATGAGATGGTCTGATAGTGCTACATCAACAATTAAACTGTCTTACCTTGAAGAAGGGAGGGAGAGAGGGAAAGAGGGAGGAAGGAAGGAGGGAGAGAGAGAGGGAGAGAGGAAAAAGAACAGAAATAAGTAAAGCAAATGGAGGGAGAGGGGAAAGAAACTCGGGGAGGGTCGGGGCAGCAAGCCAACATTTCCCACTTTGCAGAGAAAACGAGGGAACAAGAGAAAAAGGGAAAAAAGAGGGAGAGTGAACAGAGGGGGAAAACAGAGGGGGTGAGAGAACTTAAAGTGACACATGGAGAAAAGGAGATGTATGAAAACAAAAACGGACCTGGATTGTAAAGCAGAAAGAGCGATGAAAAAAACGATTCACATATTGAGAAAAAAAGAGAGAGAAAGGTAGAGATGGGTGTTGGAGAAAGAGAGTCAGAAGAAAAGGGTACATAAAGAGCAAAAGAAACAGAGAGAAATAGCAACAGATGAGAAATGGAGAGAAAGGGGAGACGGTGCATGGAGAGAGAAACAGAGAGAGAGAGAAAGAGAGGGAGGGAGGGAGTGACACTACAGTTGGTCCCTCTCTCTGGAGAGAGCGGAGCAGACTGGTTCATTCCTGGCATTCCTAAGGGAGACAGGCGCAGGTCCCTCCACCGGCTCATTTGACGTGATTGACATTATTTGCTACCATTAGCCACTAGTATGTGGTTGCCCTCTGACCCCCGGTGAGCGTGTTGTTTGAAACAACTTTAAACAGTATGGGTTAATCTCCATGGGAAAAAAAACTCCAACCCCACCCCTGGTCCAATTCCTCCACCCCACTCCAAACCTTAACAAGCCCCCCTCCACACCTCCCCACAAACACCTCCCAGATCAATCAGCAATTGGGGAGAGATAATAAAGGTAGCTATCTGCAAGGTCAATGATTCGACCTTTCCCTCCCTCTCTCCCTCCTTTCCTCCCTGCCTCCCACCGTCTCGCTCTCTCTCTCTCTCTCTCTCTCTCTCTCTCTCTCTCTCTCTCTCTC
>JAGFZM010000510.1:252951-265623 GCA_017657215.1 Limnothrissa miodon | reverse complement strand
TGTGTGTGTGTGTGTGTGTGTGTGTGTGTGTGTGTGTGTGAGCCCATGGATTTGAGTTTGTGTGTGTGTGTGTGTGTGTGTGTGTGTGTGTGCACGTATGTGTGAGCCCATGGGTTTGTGTATGTGTGTGAGTGTGTGTGTGTACGTGTGTGTATAACATTATGTTCTTCTGTGTTCAAGGACGCAAGTGTGTATGTGTGTGTGTGTACATGTGTATATAACATTATGTTCTTCTGTGTTCAGGGACGCAAGTGTGTATGTGTGTGTGTGTGTATGCGGGCATGCAAGTGTATGTATGTGTGTATGAATGTGTGTATGTGTGTGGCTGGTGGTCTGGGGACCGTGAGTAACGGTGGACAGACGACTCCTCAGAGTCTTGCCTCCGTGACGCTCCTGGCTTGCGTCAGCAGCCAGTGCATGAGCTCAAAGTGGGCTGGGCTCACACATGTCAGAGGTCATTCTGCAGGGACTGGGCTGGGCCACTGCACACTCACCGAGCCTGGGAAACAAGCGGAGAGACACACACACAGAGTGTAGCTATATGGGCATACACACACACACTGGTTTCAGAAGTGTCCCCTTCCACAAGCATAAGCATAGACAGTGACAGTGGCAAACACAGACAGACTTCAGTTTTACTTACTTAGGAGGAACAACATCACACAGAGACTGCTGGTGTCTTTCTACAGAGCCTCCATCGAAAGTATCCTAACGTACTGCATATGCATCTGGTACGCTAGCTGCACAGTGGCTCAGAGGAAAGCACTACAGGGAGTCATCGACGCTGCCCAAATGATCATCGGCGGCCCTCTCCTCACACTGGAAAACCTACACAGCTCCCGCTGCCTCAAAAAAGCCCATAACATCATAAAGGACACCTCACACCCTGGACACTCCCTGTTCGAACTGCTGCCTTCAGGTAAATGGTATAAAGCAATGCACACAAGGACAAATAGACTCAAACACAGTTTTTACCCAATTGCAATAACATGTCTTAATGCTACTAAAAGTAGATAATGATCACCTAACTACTTCATGAATTAAGTGCCGACTGAATGCTAGGTTATAAAACATAATTATATAAAATAGAATACAATATATAAACAATACAATACATACATTCTCTGATATTTGCTGCTCTAACTCATCTCCTTTTTCTGCCTCCATGCCATAACCACCCTGCTGAGAGACATCCCTACCTTCCATATTTTCTTTTGACTATATTCAAGAGCTATATTTTATTGTGTAACATCAATATCAGATTTTTATTCTAACTTTTCCTTTAAATGTTTGGACATGTCCTCTCCAGTGCCCATGGATCACCCATTGAAAGCCACTGGGCTGTCAGCAGAAACAGCAGACAAACTCTGGAAGGCAGCCTCCCTTGTAATAACGTTTGACTCATGTCTTTGCAGACATACAGCCTACCATCCAAGTCACAGCCACTGTTTGGACTGCATCCGCAGTCATGGACAGACACACATCAATGACTTTATAAATGTAATTACACAGAGAGAGAGAGAGAGAGAGAGAGAGACATCATACAGACACACACACACGTTTCATCACATAAACCACACAAACATACATACACAAATACTGTATATTCGAGCACACACAGCTTTGCATTTTAAATACATGCAGGTGGCTACAAAGAAAACATAAATAATAAATCAGATATATCAATTTCTATTGTTGTTCCTGCCAAAGAGGTGCTCCCATTGAAAACACTGGGAAAACACCCAAAGTGAGAATTAGGAAGGAAAACTCCCACTTCTTCATTGTAATGAATGGCCGGTAAAACGGGAGTCTGGGGAATGTGTCTGAACCCAACCCATTGCTAATTTGCCATTTTCAGCTCCAGTAGGCCTAAACTCCCACCTATTTCTTCACAAAGTGGTGATGAATGGCGTCTACCTTTGATTGTGACCAAAACTTCACCTCAGCTGAAACATGTGACCCCCCACCCCCCCCTCTCTCTCCCTCTCTCCCTCTCTCTTTTTCTCCGTCACCACAGGTCCGACCTGGTCCTCCTTTCCAAAGGGCTGCGGTGTGCTGCCGTGGAGTAATAACCGCACATTAAGTGCTCACTGTCACCACCCCCGCCAGACTATCAATAAGCCATTCACAGCTCTCAGCTCTCCTCAGGGAGGGACAGGCCGCGCACCGCCTGCTTTGTTGTGGGGAGAGAGGTGACTGTTTTGACATGTTCAATATGAATCACAGGGGCTGAATGGTGAGGGAGTGTGTGTGTGTGTGTGTATGTGTGTGGAACAAGAGTGTCTGTGTGTGTGTGTGTGTGTGTGTGTTTATGTGTACCTGTGTGTAAGCTCTGAACTCTTATTACACGGAGAGGGTGGCGTGTGAGAGTCTAAGGCCAACTGTGGAAGCGTGTCATTTAGCCTCTCTGAGCTCACCGTACCCTCAAATTCACACCGGCTCCCAGTCAGCTGGGAACAAGAGATGAAAGGAGCAGAAATGGCAGCCGTGCACGGAGCAAAGAAGAGAGGGAAAAAAAAGAAAAAGAAAAAGAAGAGTAAGAAGAAGGAGAAGTTGAGCAGGGTTGAGGGTGAGAGGGGGATAGAGGGGAAGAGGGAGGGGTGGGGGGAAGAAAAAAAGAACTGGGCTAAACAAAATTGTCCAGAGAAAATTAAAGGGAAGAATCTTTTCGTGCCAAGCGATTACTCTCTTACTCTGATATCGAGGCCACAGGCTGGTCTGTAATCTACACAACTGTGAACAAGAGAGCGGCATGCGTGTGTGAGGAGAAGAGAGCAGTGGAGAGGTGAGGTGAGGAGAGGAGTGTGAGGAGAGAAGTGTAAGGAAAGGAGAGAAAATGCAAGCAGTGGCTAAGATTGCAAGGGGGGTGTGCAAAGCTGGTTGGTTTCTGCTGGATTTAGACTGTAAGATGCAGGCAGACATTAAAGCAGTTCAGGACATCTTTGGTTAAATTACTTCGGTTAAAAGAATATATTTGGTCCTTTACCTAGACAAACAATAATACAATGCATCAGTACTGTGCATCATTACACATTCTGTGTGTGTGTGTGTGTGAGTGTGTGTGTGATTTCAACTGGAAACCCCTTCTTCCATCTGACTAAAAATAGACTCGCATTCCTCAATAGACATGAATCAACGCACTGCTCATGCAGAATGGCCGGAACCCACAAACAAATAAATCCTGCGAGTGAGAATGCGTGTCCAGAGGTGATCAAGGAAGCGTGACTTGCATCCGCATGCGACAGAGATCACGAATGTCTCACGAAACATCTCGGCCCATCGCTGGCGTGACTAACGTGTCCTCAGGTGGTATCAAAGCTTATTACAGCCCCGCAAACCGGGAACGTCTAAAATTACTCTTTAAAATACTAATTACCTGAGAGGAAACTACCAATTATTCTCAACGTCATCCTGAGACTGGATTCATGATCCATAGGACAGTATAAAAGCAGAGGAGAAACAAAAAATAATAAAAGGAAAACAGGAAAGGAAAAAAGGAGTGAGCGAGGTGAGTAAAATGACGAATAAAATGAAAAACGTGTAGAGGGTAAAAAAGATGGGGGGATTTTCCCTCCTCTTCTTTCTTGTCCTCCTGCTCCGAAAAAGAAAAGAAACAAAGAAACAAGAAAAAAAAGAATGAAAGGCACCAACATGGCCACTGTCATTCAAAGTGCTTTAAATTTGTTTGTATGATTCATGGGATCCGAGTATCAATTAGGGCCCCCCTAGGGAGCCATATCCGCTCCACCGCTCTGACAGAGATTTATGCCAGAGGCTGGTGGACTTTAAAACTCTTTCAGGTTGAATCCCACCTCCACCCCCCAACACACACACACACACAAACACACACACACTCATACACGCATAAACTCACACACATGCACACACACACACACTCACTCCCTGTTCTGCGGTGATCTTCAGAAACATATACAAATGTGACATGGGCTCTCAGATATACTCCAGGAGCGCATTCAAGTCGGGAGAAAATCAGGGCCAGTCCAGGATGTGACCAAATGCTCTTTTCTCAGATCAATCACGACCCCAGCGGTTGAAGACGTATGGGGTTTCTGATGGAGGAAACGAGAGAGGCAGACAATGGAGCAACCCCCCACGAACAGGCACCTAACACTTTCACACACACACACACACACACACACACACACACACATACATGTATATACACTAGAAAGACATTCTCACACACATACACACACACACACAAACCAATCATAAATGTTTTTATACCCAGATACATTCATCTGTGTGAATGTATTATTTCGTCAGTACACTTTACAATACACATTAAGTCTGTCTGTGTATGTGCATCCAAACTCAGGATAACTCAAGCACACTTCTGGGGAAACACTAATCTACATCAATACATGTTCAGTACAGTACGTGCACACACACACACACGCGTATGCACAAACGGACACATTTACACACAAATGTATACAGACACCCATTAAAAGCTCTTCCGGGTGCACAGATAAATGAACGCTGTAAAGTAAAGCTCATCGCTCAGGTGAGGAATGAAGGACACACACACACACTCTCTCTCTCTTTAACTCTCACACACACACTCACACACTCGCACACACACACACACACATTGTAAATAAATCTCTGTGGCGGGCAGGTGAAGAATGAGCCGGCAACAGGATTCCTGGGCCGCAGCGCACCGTTTACACTTTCAGCTCCTCGGGCCTTATCTGGCTGATGGCTGGGATAAGGGAATTATGAAACCACCCTGGCATCTGGGCCCTCCTGGGGGGTCAATGGCGTGATGAGAGACAACTATGGGGAGACGGCAATTCAACCTCCCGCCACTCCCACACACACACCTACACACACACACGCACACGTGCACACACACACAGACACACGCGCATTCACTTAACACACATACTAATTCAGATGCTCTCAAAGACACACACACCGACCAAATATTCAACAATACACTCGTGTGCATGAGTTAGACTGACACATATGTATCCATAAGTTAGACTGACACATCAGATGGACCTATATATTACACACACACACACACACACACACACACACACAGTATATTTGCTCTCTTGTCTATCAGCAATAATGTATAAGAGAACGGGTGGGTGATTGATTGAGGGAGAGCTGTTGAATGAGGAAGCAAGTTCATGAGAGTGAGGTGGTCAGTAGGTGAGTGAGTGAAGGAGTGAGCAAGTGAGTGAGTGAATGAGGGTTAAGTGGTGACTGGGTGAGTGAGTAAGGTGCTTAGTTGGTGAGTGAGTGAGGTAATGAGAGAGAGGTGGTCACAGGGTGAGTGAGTGAGTGAGAAGTAATGAGAGGTGGTAACTGAGTGAGTGAGTGAATGAATGAGTGCATGAGGGAGAGATAATTAGAGGTGGTAACTGAGTGAGTGAGTAAGTGAGTGAGTGAATGAATGAGTGCATGAGCGAGTGAGTGAATGAATGAGTGCATGAGTATGAGGTAATTAGAGAGAGGTTGTCACTGGGTGAGTGAGGGATGAAGGTAATGACAGTACCGTGGTGAATTGAGTGAGTGAGTAGGTGGAGTGAGTGCATGAATGAGTGTGAGGGAGAGAGAGAGAGAGAGAGAGAAAGAGAGTCAAGCTTAGATGAGAGAGAGTAAGTGAGTATAGAGTTTAGATGGGTGGTTAAGTGAGTTGATGGTTTGGTGTGTAAGTGAGTGGCCTAGTCTCAATGCCCACCCTTATAGCCTTATAGACCTAAATGCAAAGGGTTTAGGGGTGTCATGCTCTCATGCAGACTCTGCTTAGGGTTGACTGCCCACAGTTCATAGTATTGTGACCTGAAACACTGAAGCATGGAATTGAAAAGTGAATGATTTACAATGGCTGAAAAACGGAAACGGAAGCGCGGTTGCAATATGACCTCAGAGTTGTTGTTTGAACGATTTATCTGCGGTGGTGTCCCAGTCATGCATGCAGCAAGCCAAGCAACCGCATTCACCTGACAGCCTTAGTTAAGTCTCAGGACTTAGTTTGAAGGGGGGGTCTGGAAACTGGAAACAAACCTGGCGTTTATGTTTGTGTGTATGTGTGTTGTTCGATTATGTGCCTGTGTGCAGACATGTGTGTGTGTGTGTGTGTGTGTGTGTGTGTGAACAAGCATGAGTGGGTGGGTGGTTAGGTATCAGTGGACCTAATAGAGAAGAGATAGAGCTTCTCCCTGTGAGAATCAGATAGTCTGTGCTTCTGTGAACATCCTTCCTCTGCATTCCTGCAATGCCTGGCTTTTGTCACCCTGGCTCAAGGACAAATAGGGGAAATGGTCATATACTTTATGACTAGCAACTCCACAGAAGATAAATCCTACATCCTATGAAACTGCGCACACCGAGGGCATGTCTTTATATCATGGCAGCATTTCCAGTTTTGTCTTTGACATCATCCCAGATCTATCCACATTACAAACCCCTGTGCAAAGAATCACCTGCTTTATCGGAATATGCTTCTCTAAATAAAATAACCTCATACAACATACAAGTCCAGTATTACAATAAAATTACATTTATATATCACTAATATATTTTTAATTATATATTCACTAATATATTATCGTCAGCATTTGGAAAATATTGTAGATGTCTCTGGTGGTGGTGGGATGATTTTAAAATATCACAGTTCCTGCTACTTGCATTAAAGAAGAACCTCATGAAGCTACATGGACTAGATGTGAGCAGTGGAGGTTCACTGCAGTTGAAAATAAAAATAAATAAATATATAAATAAAATGAAATACTGTACGTCACTGAAAGTCAGGGACCCTTAGCATCATACCATATGTGAATCAGCGGCAGACCTCATGGTCTCAGCGCAGTGACGCACCCTGTGCCTGGGGCATCATTTGAAAACCTGAATTAAAACTAACTGGGGGAAAGAGGGAAAAAAAGTGAAAGAAAGGAAGAAAGAAGAAATGGAAGGAAATGTATACAAGAGCTATAAGGTCAGCCTTTGCACTTGGGGAGCCCAAATCAGTGATGGACACACACACACACACACACACACACACACACACACACACACACACACCAGTTCTCTCTACCCCAACAATATGAAAATGAAAAATCGTTACAACCTCCAGGGCCAAATACTTAAAATGCTCCCCGCCCTACCTCAATCAACTTCTGTAACTCCTACCCCACGACATACAACATACACTTCAATCAAGAGCCTTCCCTCCCCAGAAACCCCCACCAGTCACCAGCAACCACCCACCAACCCTATTCCTCTACCTCCAGCCCACCTCCCCACCAGCACCATGTTAATTTAATCCAACAACACTTCCGATGGCAGCCTGTTAATGTCAGAGTGGATTTCCTCTGTGCTCTCGCTGACCCAGAAAAGAGCACCACCCCAGCACTTCGCCAGGAACCTTCCTTGGTTTAGTGTTTCCCAACAAATAACGAATATGCTTCAGAACCAATAAACCCACCTCGGATATTTATTGGCCTGTTACACAAGTATTCCCCTGCACCACCACTCCCCCATTTTTTTTTGCAGGGTGTACCCCTCCCACATACTCTCTCTCACACACACACACACACACATACACACACACATTTCTTAAATCTGTTCCACCACCCACTGATATTTACAAGTCTAATAAGAGATTGCGGAAGATAAAAGGCTGTATGTTACTGTATGTAGTCCAGGACTGGGGGGTATGGGAAGTGTGTGTGTGTGTGTCTGTGTGCATGTGTGTGTCTGGAGTAAAAGTGCTGATGGAGAGGAACAAGCAGAAAGGAAATTGAGACCATGGCTTGATTAAAGGTCCCCCTTAAACATCTGAGCGTCATGGTGCAGAAGCAGTGTGTGAGGACACCAGCACTGTTTTAGTTGTTTCTCTTTCTCATTCTTTCTGCCTGTCCCCCTCCCCCCCCTCTCTCTCTCTCTCTCTCTCTTTCTCTTTGTGAATATCTTGGGAGGGATCCTAAATATCCACAACTAAAGATACAATATAATATCAGTCAGTATTATGACTTTTGTGAATTAAAAAAAAAATTGTTTAATTGATTTTGCAGTATGAAAGAATGATTTGACATGACAGGTACATTGGACCCAACCTATAGAAAACCTATTGAGAACCTCGTGTTGTGTCACATTGTTTTGGTCCTATGTGGTTTGTTTTGCCGAGTCAACAGCACCTTCCCTGACTGCCACATTCCTCCCAGTATGTGTGACTTCAGCTGAGTGTGGTGACCCCGGCCGTCCTTGCTCACACCGCACCAAGTTTTATGACGGTGCATCCCTGCTTCCTGCATTTGACTCCAGCCATTGTTCCGTCACCAAAGTTTATTCACATTTTTTCTCGCCTGGGCGGCCCAAGCAGCTGCTTATCAATCCCCTTTCAGCAGTGTCATCAATCAAACACTAAACGCTCTCCCCCACTGACTGTGCGGCAGACACACATTTCCTTGGGATCAGGCCATTGCTAAGGTCTGGCCTACAGTTTCCTCTTTCCTGCCTTGTCAGAAGCTTAGAAATAATGACCCAGACGTGCTGACCATCAACAATTGCAATGCCAAACAAATGCTAGACATTTGGAGCTCGTCTAGCCACGCCACGTCTAGACACAAATTTGACATCACATAAATACAAATATGTAATGATGTTTAGCAGTAATCATGTGGAGATCGAGTTGGTGTATCTTGTCCATGAAGTGGACTTTTTCACCAAAGGCCAATGCAGATAGAGCAACAGGCAAGCCCATTACAAACTCCCTTTGAGTAAAGCTGACTTGTGTTTCCTGGGAAACAGTCTGGACTGTGTCATTGGTCCATAAGACAGACAGTGAGACAGCTTCCAGGGTTCTGGGTCAGAATTGAACTGGAAACCAGATTCATATCACATCAAGAAATGACAATGAACATTTTTTGCTAACTTCAAGTGTTTTTTTTTTCTAGCATTCTTGTGTTCCAAGTTGTGCTTAAAGTAGATGGAACAGTTAGCAAAGTGTTCAAAACAAGTCTCCATCATGACTGATTGCTTTGGTATTTCCAATAAACACATAATAAATCAACTGTGACTTTGGCAAATTATTCACATGTTTGTGCTGTCATCAGAAATGATGAAAACATCAAAACTAACTGGTTTACCACTTGCCAAAAAGTATGGTTGAGATCCATGTCTAAATATGTATAATTGGTTCACTGAATACATTGAATTGTTGAACTAAGCACTGTAAAAATTGCATTTATACACTAAAAGCATCACACTATACATTCACATGCACATCTAAACACAGCTATTGGCAATAACTGAGTTAGCAATTTAATCCAAGTATCCCCAGAGTTGTTTATGGACCCCCAGGAGGAAAATCTGCACTTGACACAACAGTGCATTTCAACCAGCCTATAGCGTAGCGTAGCGTAGAATTTGTGTCTAAAACAAAGATGCTAGGTGTTAAACCACAAAACTTATGTAAGTTTTAAGAGTATAGGGATTTATGTGGAAGGAGGTGGTCAATGTTGCATACATTTGGTAGTCTACATTCCGTGCAGGCCCGTCAATAGTGTATCTAATCAGGGTTGTCATACTGGATACTTGTAGAGAATGTCTACATGCATTGTAAAAGTTTGAAGTCAGACCAAGGCAATAGTTTGATTTTCTCTCAGTGCTTGTAAACACACGGACTGCCTGTAGAACACTAAACTGACTGTAGTACACTAAAAACATATTGAGGGGGAAAGCAGAGCTGTTTGGAACAGTGCAGGTGTCCCAGATGGTCCATGTGAAATAGTCCTGTTTATGTGTAAAGGCCTGATTCTCACCCCCCTTCCTTCTTCGCTGTGTTTCTCTGTTGTTTTCCTGCGATTCGTCTGTTTGTTCCCGTCTGCTTCTCATAACGCTCCAAACGGAATCCAAATGGTCTCTTTTACTGTAAGAACTACCCTGTTTATATTTCAACCACATTTATGAACACCAAAATAAATTCTACTGTTTAAAGAAGATAAGATCTCACCACAGACGTCTCTACGTTTGAAGTCTTTCTTAGAGAAGCGCCACAATGTGTTGAAATTTGCAGGGTGTCTGGACAGTGGAGAGAGCCCCCCACATAGAGTGGAACCACGGTAAAGTGCAAGTGTGAATGCTGTTGATACAACTCAGAGAGCGAGCACAAGTTTTTGCTGACAAGTATAAACAACGAATCAGCAAAGCTGTTGATTCATAAAAAAAAACATGAAATAGACCCTCAACTCTAATCCTCCAGCCTACCACTGTTTTTCTCAATGTTAGTTTATAAAGAAGCTATTATGGCGGCGGAGGCTGTTTCTCTTTATCCGAGACAAAAGAAACACATTTTTCCGACATATGTTTATGACACATTGGCTTTTCCTGGTCTGCAGTGAGCCTGAGCCACGTTTTATAATCTTTTATTCATAAGAGTCAGTTTAAGGCTTTTCCAGTCAAATTACTCTGATTTTTCCTTATGTGCACCCGCTGCTTCCAGACTTTCTTTTCAATGGGTCTGTGACAAAGGCCAAGCCACAGTATGGTGTTTGGGGTTGGGGTGGGGGTGGTTGAAGCCATGTCTTTGAAACCCCTCTCTTGGCTGTTTTCATTTTGGCCCAAAGACTTAGATGAAGCTCACCTTTGAGTGTGTCATACATGCTCAACAAAAAGGAAAAATTTTTGCATTGTTGTTGCTGTATATTCAGTTTTTTTTATCAGCTGATTTATTTATGATCCCTTTTGATACAGAAACTGCACTGCACTGGCAATATCATCCATGTAATATTTCTGGCACTCTGGCTACCTGCACTGTCCACAACACTAAATCCTATACCTATCGTACAAATATTAGCCTAGGCTACTTACCAACAGTAATTGTGGAATGACTGAATTATGAATCTGACGTAGTATCCTTACTTCAAGCTCTTTAATTTAAGCTGTTACAAGCTTACATATGCATGCTCTATTTCTTAGCTTTAATAGCCTAGTTCAGTTAGTTAACTTTAAAGTTGGCTTTAGTAATAGTCTTAGCAGGCTACACTAATAACAGTAGCCAAATTATCCTACCAATTTATACCGGAGATGGTTATATTAATCACCAACCTGATTGCTAACATCATCATCTCTCAGGGTTGGTTTATCATGTAAGCTGCAACACCACAATACTTGTGGAACCAGGGCTGAACATAGCCTACTCTCTGGGTGCTAAAACACTTTCTGAGAATATACAGCAAAACGGACCTGCCTGTTCTCTCATTTCTTCTACTTGCTACATTGACTCGCTGTGTTTACCATGTGATAGAAATGTGAGCCTGCAGACCCTTTAGCCTATGAAATAGCATAGATAATACGGAATGCTGGCAGTCACTGGCACAATGAAAGAAAAACATACCAACTAAAATTATTTCATTGAGTTCAGAAATAAATATGTGAAATATGTTTTAACCCATCAAACTATTTTACATTGTTGGTAGAGACTATTTTGTCTTCCCCAAATATTGGTTGGTATTTGTCCCTATGGTCCCTATGCAAACCTACACCCTTGCTGCAACATCCTCATTACTGTGTGTTTGTGTGTGTGTGTGTTGTGTCGTTTGTCATGTAATGGATGCACTAGGGTGCCTTTATTTCCCACGAGATAATAATGGAACTATCTATCTCTCTGTCTGTCTGTCTGTGCTGAATGACTATGTGCTATTGCAACACAACACCCAAACAGGCTGAGCAGACCAGCATGGGGTGGGAGCTGGGCCGGCCATGTTGTGGGTGAGGCCAGCTTACGGCTGATCTGGAGAAATTCCACGTACGGCGGGGGAATGCTGTAATCATGGCGGGGAAACTTAGGGGCTCTGGGCTCACAGCATGCACACACACACACACACACACACAACACACACACACATGCAACACACACACACACACATACTCAGGGCTCTGCTGAGTCTCAGACGGACATTTTTTCTGACTGGTTCTGTCTGAGGGTGGGGCGACACCAGCAATCAGGGAATGTTTCTTTACATCTCTGACTAGGACTGTTTTAGGCCTCATGTAACTCAATATGTATACATACATAGGCGCAGAAGCATGGACACACACACACATGTACACACACACAAACAGGCTGACACACACACACATGCACGTATACTCATGCGCACATGTGTCCTCACACACATGCACACACACTCTTGTATTCTTCACCCGCATTATCCTATGATTTAGCCACATGCTATGCTAAAAGAGCAGGCTCCAGATGTTTCTGATGTTTTCAATAAAGAATCGGATGGGCCCTCTTCATGTAATCTTCATGTTTTATTTTGGACTAAAGGGAACAGAAAATATTACCTTTCAGTATCATGTTATAATACTTAAATCTCTTTAAAGGAAAAAAAAAAGTTGTCTTTTTTCAATAAGGGGCATAGTTGAGACATAAATCTTTGTGGAGTTGCAGAGAAGGAAACTCTTGCACTGAGGAACAAGAAGCACATGTAGCGAGCAAGCTACCAGGAAATTGGGATAGTCTTGTATGATTTTATAGGGATCTTGGGCATGGCCCTTCAGATTAATTAGGACGTGGAGCGCAGAGGTATTTTTTACAGGAAACTAAGTATAGAACCCCCACCGGGAGCCTCAGGGCAGCAAGCATGAGTCAGGAGCATGGAAGAGTCTGTAACCAAAGGAGAAAAGGAG
>JAGFZM010000510.1:245726-252851 GCA_017657215.1 Limnothrissa miodon | reverse complement strand
TCTTTCTCTCTCTCTCTCTCTCTCTCTCTCTCCCTCTCTCCCTCTCTCTCTCTCTCTCACACACACACACACACACACACTCTGAAACAAATCTGTGCCCACAAATCCAAGAACAAGGAAGCATATTAAAGGCTACGCTCCACTATTTAATGATGTGGTCAACTGTGGTCGCACAGGTACTTTGGATTCTTCAGGTTTAAAGGCCCAGAACAAAAGCAACAAAAAACAGCAACAGTTTGACATGGAAACACACACTCACACAGTAACACACACACACACACACACTCAGACACGCACATGAATATATATATACTGTAATTCCTCCAAGTTTTCACGGTAGCCATAGCACATTTATCCAACATGCAGTATAAATTGTCTAAAATCACCCTGGCAACATTGCCATGGTGTGCAAAAAACAAATAAGCTTTTGTCCATGTGTGTATGTATGTGTGTGTGTCTGTCTGTTTTCATTTAATTATGACCATGTGTGTTTGTGGGTATTTTTGTGTGTGTTTTGAATGCATGTGTTGTGTTTGTGCTATGTTTGTCCTCACATTAGTACAGATGTGTGTGTGTGTGTGTGTGTGTGTGTGTGTGTGAGAGAGAGAGAGAGAGAGAGAGAGAGAGAGAGAGAGAGAGTACGAGTGAGAGTGCTTGTGTGTGAAGGCATATAATCCTTGTGTTACTTTAGCCTTGGCCTTTTGCCTTTTTAACACTCCAAAACCCAGGGTGAAGTTGGACGGAGTGTGGGGTTTAGGCCGTAGCTGGGGTGCCTAGCCCGGCGCTGTGTCAATACAAGCTGGGGATAAATGTATGTTTGCACTATCTAATGCAGCGGGTCAAAGGTGAAGGGGCCAGGGGTTTTAATGTTCCTGTGTTTATTTATCTAGTGTTGTACTTGGCAAAGAAACACTCCATGCGGCTGCTGCACGACCTCCACTCCCACTCTCCTCCCCTCCCCTCCCATCTCCTCTCCTCCCCTCATCTCCCTCTCTTCCCCTCCCCTGTCCTCTTCTCTCCTCCCCCTCTCCTTCCCTCATCTCCCTCCGTTCCCCTTTTCCCTGCCCCACAACCTCACGTTAGTGAGCTCATAACTTCCCTTATTAACCCCCATCCCCACCTACCCGCACACACGCACACACACACACACACACACACGCATGCATGCAAACACACACATAAATCACACACACACACACACACACCTTACCAAAGCGAAGCAACTCCAACCCACCCACCCACCCAGCCCTGAATGTGTGACATCACAAAGGCACGCTGCTGAAACGTCAGCGGATCTTGAACGGTGTTGGCTGGGGGGGACTGGATTTACTGCGTGCTCTTTCCCACTTCCTACAGGGATGCTTTTAGTGGGGAAGGGGTGTTTATGGGAAAGAGAGAGAAGAAGGGGAGAAAAGAGAGAGAGAGAGTTTGTAAGATTCTTCTATCAGCTATAAAACGCAAACTAACGCTTTGTGCACACACATTAATTACTTACACGTGCAGACATGTACATCCTTTCTCTCTCTCCTTCTCTCTCTCTCTCTTTCTCTTTTAATCTATTCTCATCTGTTTGTCTGTCATGCACACACAAGCACACACACATTTAAAAGACCAAGCAAGGGAGCCTAAAAAAAGACATATGGGTCTGGCTCTCATAAGGACAAGGGGACAGAAATCCTTTTTATCCTTTTTATATTATATACTTTTATATCATTCTTTTATCGCTTTCCATGAATGCACACACACAAACACACACACACACACACACACACATGCACACACACACACACACTAGCATAGAGCGAAAGAGCCATACACAATCTCTGAGTCTACTAACTGTATAAAAACATTGACAAACGATCCCTTTCCCCCACGGTGCTTTGGCTGGGCCTGGGGTGTGCTCTGTGCTGTGAGGGGACCCGGCGAGCAGGCCCATGCCACAGGCTGCACCGCATAAACACTTAAGCCATTTTATATGGCCGGCCCACAGTAAGTGGATAGCGTTGGTCCTCCTTCCACGGGGGGTCGTAAAATCGACATGTCTGTAAATCCCCACTTTTATTGACACAGGACTGCATGCATGCGCTCGGAGAGCACTGTTGTTTGCTCATTTCAGAATTGTTCTATTTTTTTTCACCCTCTCTTGCTCTCTTTTCTGTTTTTAGTGGCGGATGGTGTTTAGGGAAGGGTGGGTGGTGGGTGACTGTGTCCAGCTCTGTTTTTTGAGCCATTAAAAACTCCTGCTGTGCATCGTTCTGATCAAGCAGAGATGTTGCTCATGGGACACAACAACGTTTGCATCATTTAAGGGCACAGGAGGTAGACATGCCAGTTCAACTGTGGACACATCTTTTTATCTATTTATTTATTCATTTCATTTATCTGTTTGTTTATTTCATTAATTATTACTTAATTATTACTTTGTGGTGTCCAAAGCTATTCGTCTCGCACTGGTTATCTGAGTCACTCGACAAGGTAAGGTTCAAGTCCGTAACCATAAGGCTTGTCTATCCCCCCTTTAGTATGCATGAAGGTTCATTCAAGTTCAAAGGAGCAGTCAGGTGGATCATCCACTGGAACAGGCCAATCGTCTGGAGTCACACCCTGTCTAGCACACACTCCCCATCCTGTGCAGATGGAGATGCTGCAGACGGTGGCAACGGGAGTTTGTTAGGGTTGTTAGGGAGTATGTGCATGTGTAAGGGGAAGGGAGAAAGAGAGAAAGAAAGAGAAATAGAGAGAGACTGTGTTATGATAGAGAAAATGAGAGTTGAGAAGAGAGAATGAGAGTGAGAAAGTGTGTAAGTGTGATAGATGAGAGAAAGAGAGCGAATCGCTGAGTATGGAGTATGTGAGTATGAGAGAAAGAGTCTAAGAGTATGAGGGAGAGAAAGAGACAGAAGACGAGTCTGTGTGTTAATGAGTGAGTATGAGAATGAGAGAGAGAGAGGAGAGTAAATCTCTGTGTGTATGAGATCGAGAGAGAAAAGGAATAAGTCTTTGTTTGTATGCGTGAGAATGAGAGATAGAGGAGACTGAATCTGTGTGTGTGTGTTTGAGTGAGTATGAGAGACAGAGAGAGAGAGGGAATAAAGCTGTTTGCATGTGTGAGAATGAGAGAGAGAGAAGGAGAGTGAATCTGTGTGTGTTTGAGTGAGAATGAGAGAGAGAGAGAGAGAGAGAAAGGGAATAAGTCTCTGTGTGTATGAGTGAGTATGAGAGAGAGAGAGAAGAGGAGAAAGCCATGGTAAATGTATAAAGGGAGATGGCCACTATTATACCTTCTTGGAATGAAGATCATTGATGGTGGCTGGCAAACCTAGGGAGGCATGTCTGGCATCCTTCAAGGAGACACTGTACATGCAGAATTTTTCCGTGTACTTAACAAATACCTCATTTAGTGAAATTGCAAGGTAATATCAAAGTGGTGATCATGGGACTTCGTACATGTAAAGCGTAAAAAGTTTTTTTTTTGGGGGGGGGGGGGATTCTTAATATAAAACTAAAACAGGTGTATTATGCATAATAATTTGGAAGAGTGTACTGAGTGACTGGCAAAAATGCCCTTTTTTCAATAAAATCCAGGTCATTAAACAGTCTAATATATTTTTGACAATCAAAGAGTGGCATCAAAATGCATAATAATTTGGCCCGCAATTTAGTATGTATATGAGTAAGTATGATAGAAAGAGAAAGAGACATAGAAAGAATGTGTGTGTATAAGTGCCAGAGGAAGAAGAGAAAAAACAGAAAGGAGGGAGGGAGCGTGTGTATGTTTGTGAGAGAGCGATAGAGACCTGAAGCATGCAAGTGCTCTTTACCTTATGTGTGCTGCAACTACTCACACACACCTATGACCAAACACGCAGACTCATCTGCGCCCTGTGGGGATAATCCTGCCCGTCGTAGTTCCTCTCTGCCTGAGGATGGCGCCAGCGAGCCTCCTCTGTCTGCCCAGTTCCCACAGACACTGTCTCACCTCCCCATTGCACACACAAGTTACACATTTAAACCCAGACACAGGGCCCCACACACACACACACACACACACACACCACACACCACACGCACATGCGCAAGCAAGAGACACATCGACGACAGCAAGACACAATGTCAGAGAGGAGCCTCGTCAGATCCGGCTCTTTTATGTGGTGTGCCGATAGCTGCGCAGACGCCATTACGGAAGAGGCAGACGAGGAGAGGCGTCTCTGTGGCCTGGCTGCAGGAGTCAGTTAGCTGCTGCTCTGCTCGCCGAGTGGCCTCGACTCATTCCTGACCCAAAGTTCAAAGTTCTCGAGCGGTAGGTACCCTTTGGGGAGCGGCGAAAAGGTCACGCCATCAAAACATACCCACTGCTCCTATGTGCCCTCTTCCTTCTCACCGAGCCACCACCCCTCCCTCTCTCCTGTTTCTTCTGTTTCTCTTTCTCTCTTTCTTTCCTCTCTCTTTTTCTCACCCCTTAAATTCCCTCTCTCTCTCTCTCTCTCCATTGAACTTTCTCACACTTCTCAAGGACACAAGTCTCGTATCCTCTGCTCTCTTCACATATTCTCCCTCTTTTTCTCACTCTCTTTTTACCTCTATCTCTCTCCTTCTGTCTGTCTGCTACCTCCTCATTTCTTTCTCCCCTTTTTTCTCCCTTGTTCTCACCCCCCCCCTTTCCCCCCCCCCCCCCCACCCCCCCAACCCCACCACCACCTACCCACCCACCCCACATTAATGAGATGTGCCAGTCAGAGGTGGCATCCCTGCTGTTTTAGGCTCAGCACACATCACCTCAGGCCTCAGGGACGGGAGGAGTAGCCATCGCCGATCAGCCTGGCTGGAACTCTGGAATGCCCCCCCCCCTTAACTCCTCCATACCAAACCCACCAGGAGTAACCCCCACCTCCTCATCCCCTCATCCCCACCCTCACCACCACCACCCTAGAGCCCAGCACCATAATCTGGTGGTCAGAGAGGAGCCAGTCTGTGGGAAAATTAAGTGGAGGAGTGAAGAGGGAATGAGAGGAACTTCTGCACCTTTTCAAACCTCACCAACCTCTCCCCCTGACCACCATAACCACCACCACTACCCTCTCTCTCTCTCTCTGCCTTTCTCCATCCTCCACTTTCCCAACCTCTCCCCTTGACCCCTGTAACCACCACCTCTACTCTCTCTCCCTCTCTTTCTCACTCTCTCTCTCTCTCTCCATCCACCATCTCCACCTTGCCCCACTGGTGGTGTTGTGAGAGAGCTGGGAGCAGGGGTCTCCAGTAGGCATTCCATGGAGGAAATCCTGCCCCCCTCTGCTCCCGCCAACTTAGAAGCAAAGTGACCCCACACAGTCAAAGGGGGAAGACTGGAAGGAGAGGGGACGTCTGCATCGGGAATTAGGGAGGGAGGTCTGAGGATGGGAATTTGATCAGAATCCTAAAATGCTCCCTGTGTTTACCGCCATGACCGACCAGCGAAATGAAAAACAGCTATAGGGAGACGGTGGAAAAGTAGGAGAGAAAGAAGAGGAAAGAAATAGAAATGAGTGAAAGAAAAAAGAAAGAAAGGAATACAGAAGTGAAAGAAAAGAAAAAAAAGAGGAGAGTGAAAACTGAATAAAAGAGTTAAAGGTGGCATTCCCTCTCTGTGATCTCACCTTCTCTTCCTTTTCTGATAAGCCATCGCCTCCCGCCATCTGATTTTCAGGAGCTAGTTTCCGGAATATGTCAGCGACAAGGAACACATTCATGTTTCATTCTCCCCCAAAAATCACATAGATTTATGGTGCAACCCAATGCATGAACGGGCAGGCGCTGAGGTGCCCTTTGCTGGCCTTAGCTTACAGCACACGCACGCACATTTAAAACAACCCTGCGATATGAAACCTTAGCTGTTAATGAAGCCCTGTTCTGGGGGCATTTTATTAAGAATAATGAAAAAGATGTTCGCTACTGCTGAGGTATTTTTATGATTTTATTTTTATGGGTTCTTGATTCTCGCTCGCTCTCCTTCTTAACCCCCCCCCACACACACACACACACACACACACACCCCATCTCCACACACACACACACACCTCCCTCTCTGGCCCTTTCCTCTTTCTTTGCCTCGGTTTACATTTGCTTTACTGCCCCCTTTCCGGAGTTCAGCTGGAAATGCTCTGCCTTTCCCCAAGAGTCTTTTATTGCCCTCTAACATGCTGTTGGGACACTGAATACTCCGCAGGCCTCCGACATGAGAAATAACCCCCTGACAGTTCACCAAAGAGAGCGAGAGAAAGAGAGAGAGGGAGGTAGAGAAAGAAGGAAAGGGAGGCGGTGAGGGAGGGGGCGAGAGTAGGACAGAGAGAGGGGAGAGCGAGGTGTCTGGTTAACTAACTGGTGTCTGGATTTTGGACAAAAATGCAGTGGGTGTTGTGTTTCGAGACAGCCCTTCAGCTGTTTTCTTTTTGTTTTTCTTTTTGGCATTTCTGGTCAGGAAGTGCTTTTTCTGTTAATTTACGACATAAGCGCCATGTTTCAAAAACATTGTTTTGATCAAGACACGCTCTTAAGTCCATGTCAGTGTAAACAGTTTTGGCGGTGGTGTTTATCCCCTTGACTGATGACCGATTGCAGCGTGTGTTATTGTTTCTTGTTCTATTACGATGATTGAGTCGTTTCATTTTCGACCTTTTTTTCTTTTCTTTTCTTTTCCTTTTTTTTTTAAACCTTTTTTTCTCCCATCCCACATCTCAGATTCATGCGATCTGAATAAATTTGGGCAGCATCTGTTAGATATTGCAGAGGATGAGGCACTGTGGCTTGTTCATTCCGAGGAGGCTAAAATGAATCCAATGGGTTTGGAAGCAGAGGGGCTGAGATTAATTTGATTCCGTCCACTATCCCTTGCAATTCTAGAAGCTTGAAGAGGAATTCCAGATCTTAATTTGGACTTGCATTTCATGCCCCCTTTCTAAACCAGACAAAGAGCCAATTTGCCAAGGCATCTGGATCCTGTGGTAGAACAGACTTGGTGCACATAGCCACCCCCTCCACACAACTACTCCCATTCCTCCTCATCCCCTTTCCTGATCCACACACACACACTCTCTCTCTCTCTCTCACACACACACACACACACACACACACACACATAAACACTCATGC